>CM034362.1:680837-682297 GCA_019925275.1 Mytilus edulis | reverse complement strand
TTAAAAATTTTAAAAAAAAAAAAAAAATTTTAAAATTAAATAAAAAGTAAAATTTTTAAAAAATTTAAATTTTAAAAATTTAAATAAAATTTTAAAAATTTTTAAAATAAATTTAAAATTTAAATTAAAGAAAAATTTTAAATTTAAAAAATTTTTAAAATTAAAATTTTAAATTTAAATTATAAAGTAAAAAAATTAAATTTAAAGTTAAAGTAAAATAAATTAAATTAAATTTAAATTAAATTTTAAATTAAATTAAAATTAAATTTAAAGTTAATTAAATTTAAAATTAAAAATTTAAAATTTAATTAAATTTTAAAATTTTTAAAGTTTAAAATTTAATTAAATTCGTTAAAGTTTTAATTAAATTTTTAAATTTTAAAGTTAAATTTAAAAAAAAGTTAAAAATTTAAATTTAAATTTAAATTAAATTAAATTAAATTAAAGTTAAATTAAATTTAAATTTAAATTAAAATTTTTAAATTTTAAAATTAAATTTTTAAATAAAATTTTTAAATTTAAAAATAAATTAAATTTAAATTTTAAAAAAAAAAATTAAAGAAAAGGAAAAATTAAATTAAATTAAAGTTAAATTTTTTTTAAAGTTAAATTTTTAAATTTTTAAAGAAAATTTTAAAAAAATTAAATTTTAAAATTAAATTAAATTTAAAGTAAATTAAATTAAATTAAAGTTAAATTAAAGTTTAAAAAAATTAAATTAAATAAATTAAATTTAAATTAAAGTTAAAGTAAATTTTAAAGTTAAATTAAAGTTAAGTAAAAGTAAAGTTAAAGTTAAAGTTTAAAGTTAAAGTTAAAGTTAACAGTTAAAATTAAAGTTAAAGTTTAAAGTTAAAGTTAAAGTTAAGTTAAAGTTAAAGTTAAAGTTAAAGTTAAAGTTTAAAGTTAAAGTTAAATTAAAGTTAAAGTTTAAAGTTTAAAGTTAAAGTTAAAGTTAAAGTTAAAGTTAAATTAAGTTAAAATTAATTAAAAATTGTAAAAAAAGTTAATTAAAATTAAAATTTAAATTTAAATTTAAAAATTTAAAGTTAAAGTTAATTTATTAAAAATTAAAATTAGTTTTTAAATTTTAAAGTTCAAAAAAAAATTAAATTAATTAATTAAAATTAAAAGTTTTAATTAAAAATTTAGTTTAATTTATTAAATTAAATTAAAATTAAATTTTAAATTTTTTAAAATTAAATTGTAAAAAATTAATTCAATTAAAGTTCTTAAAAATTAATTTAAAACTTAATAAAATTAAAAATTATTCCTTTTAAAAAAATTAACGAAAATTTAAAAAATTTTTCTTTTTAAACTTAATATTAAAAATTAAACCTAACCCCACTTCAACAGAAAAGTAAATTTTAAACCTAAATTACCCTAAAACCCTTTCCCTTAAACCTTAAAAAACCCTGAAACCCAACCTAACTTAAAGTAAAACCCCTAAACCCTACCCT
>CM034362.1:490837-675837 GCA_019925275.1 Mytilus edulis | reverse complement strand
AAAGGTTTTTGCCTGGAAAAACGTTTTTTCTACATAAGCCTAATGCTAACAAATTGTGTAACATTTCACCAAAATTTGTGGTTAAGTAATATATTTTTACTGGAAGAGATATCGAGAAGAGTTTTTATATTTGGTTTTAAAGGGTAAAGTCCATTATAATTACAAAAGTAGCTTTCAACTCTATTCTATTTTTTACAGTGAGTTCACTTTGAGTAAGTGTAGTCAGTTAACGCTGCGTTAGAAATAGGAGAATTCGGTTTATTCCATAAGAGAAAATGTTTTAATTCATTAATTTTCGTTTTGTCTCGTCAAAATGTTCTTAACATAATTTCAGTTGCTAATAATACGAACTGTTACGATCAATGTTAATGACCAAAAACCACACAATACATTAAAAGAAATAATTACCTTTATGACGAAGATTTACGTACTATAATTGATAGATAAACTTATAAATTACAACGTTTTTTCTCTGTGTTTGCAAATAACGAACATGTTAAAACTTCAATTTCATATAACCGAAAAAACACGAAAAAAAATAAAAAGAAGTTTATATCCTCTCTACTGTCTTTACATAAATATGAACCACGTATAATTTACAAGAAATAAAAAATCTATAATTGTGTGAAATAATTATAAAATCAAACTAAATAAAACGGGTAATAACATAAAAAAAGATAACCTAAATCCGGTATTCAGATAAAGTAGACATAGCATAACTTTCATAATAGTGAAATGCATTGTCATCGCAATCAAATATAATGATCAAAGGTCACGAACTTAATACTATATTTGTAAACTCTAAATAAATAACTGTAAATCCATTACATACATTTTTATTTCGACTAAAATCAAGAATTCAATAAATTCAAAATTTTACCTGAAAGCAACGGAAACCATAAGGATATACAAAAAAATGTGACTTAATATTAAGCAAATGGGATATTCATATCGGTCTGAGATTTTAGATATGAAATATTTGCAAACATAAAATTGATTTTAATATAACAATTATACTTACAAATTAAAAGGGATAGATTAAATCAGGAAAACCGACTCCTTGCTCTTCAAAGTATGTACCAAATGCTCCCTAACAAAAAGCTTTTAACACAAAATGTAGCTCCAACTAACGCAAGATGTAATATTAACCAAAATGTAGCAAATTAACGCAAGAATGTAACCAATTAACGCAAAAAATGTAATCAATAGCGCAAAACGAATTTGATTAAATGGCTATATTATTGGGTTTAAATGGTGAACCACTATGCGTTAAACGGTGGACCAACTATGTGAATTGGTTACATTGCTATGAGTTAATATGATAAATACAGTTACCCATTTCACACAATATGTGTATACCAATCCGCAGCGTTTGATCACTTCCTGCTATGCGTTAAAGGATACAAAGTTCCATTTCACGCAATAATGTATCAAAAAGTCCCGCTGCGTTATGGTTACAGCTTTGCGTTAAATGGTAAACCTGCATCGTGAGAATTGGATAAAAATTCTTGCGTAGTGATTTTCACATTCAATGTATCTTAATGAACCCATTACTATTGTTTTTCTTGTTTTTTTTGTACTTTTGGATACAAATTCAAGTGAACTCCACCTTTGTTCAACCGTATTTAATGTACATGTTTCGATTATATAACTGCTTTCTTTGATACACAATTGAAAATAGACCAATTTTCAATAAAAATCAACGGATAGGGGAAATACAACGATTTTGACATTACTATACATCAGTACGAACAAAACTCCATATCTTTCAATCACGGATACTAGCAGAAAATATAAGAAATTATGGCAATCATCAATTTTTGCAGGGTTGCCAATACAACTAATTTTAGGTGCAAGGCAAATTATCGTTATCGGACAAATACCTTCTTATTGTAGAGACTTAACTCTTCACAGAGTTTTCGCTTGATCCTTTGCGTTTACAAATTTAGCATTTCCACATATTTGGTTTTGGTCCTCCTTTGTATTTAGGTCAGTTCTCTTTATTTAGGGGACTATGATAATTATAAGGAAGGGTGGATCTCTAAAGATAAAGACTATATTTTCAAATAATCAGATTAAAATAAACCGTCACAAGCGAATATCTTAAATTGCTGAAGGTTTCTCAATAAAGGCAATTTTTCGTGAGAAAATATATTTACATATTATTACATGCATACTTGTTACTTACATACATACATACATATCATACATATCAATACATTACACAGACTTCATACATACAATACTTTCATACATAAATAATACATTCATACAGTACATACATACATACAGTACATACTTACATACCATACATACATTAACATTCATACATACTACATTACATACATAATACATAAGACTAACCATACTTACATTCATTAAATACTTACATAACATTCATAATACATACACATTAATTGATTATGATACTACTTATGCATTTGCAATAATGACGATCTGTGTATATTTCGATTGTTTGAGTATTTTTGTATACGCATGTGAGTATGCTTGAACATGTTTTATATAGACGTGTTCAATTGTTTATTTGTATGTATGTATTTTTGTATATGTGTGTTTATATTTTTGAATTTATGCTGTATAGCCATTAGTTATATATGTGTATTATTTTGAATCCTTTGATATGAGGGTTTCACAGATTAGATACAATTCAATCAACTACTAAAAATATGCTGTTCTACCAATTTTGTATATAGTATACACATCTTTTACATACATTACAAACTTATTTTACACGTGTTTATGTCATTATTTACATGCATGATACATTAATAATTGCATTGATTAACGTTATACTAAACTTTATTCCGTTTTGACTGATTGAAAGGATACCAGTCTTGAACTAACCTCAAGGAAACACATTTGGACATATTCTTTTACAAACATTTCCAAAACAAAATAACAGTTATTGGTTGTTGTTTTTAATGCCACCAGCCTATTTTCAACGATGTTAAAACTATGTTTATTTTTGACTTTGTATTTATTGCCAATAATATTGACTTTAACAATTAGTAACTATATGGCCAGTTTGGGGCAGTTTGGTTGTCATAAAAAGTATCATTGTAGTCATTTCACGCTACATGTTGCCAATTAACCGCATGATGTAGGCATTTGACGCTAACTTGTACGCAAGATACTACGCTGCGGTAATTATAAATTTTATGCGTTAAATGGTACATTGTGGCCATTTAACGCAATGAAATAACAAAATTAAACACAGCAGGTAATTGATACTTACATGCGTTTAATTGGATCAGGTGCGCGTGAATGGTTACAAAGTATCCCATTTACGCGGATGAAGTAACCAATTAACGCCAGCGGTAAGTGGATACTTTTGCTGAGTTAATTGGAGACATATTCGCGTCAATTGGATTCATATATGCGTGAAATGATTACATGTACGCGTACATGGATACATGTAGGCGTTAATTCGTTACCGAATATAGACATTTACCGGCAAAAAAATTGACCCAAAATATATAGTCAATCCAAAACTCTAAAGGTGTTTTTTTGCTTGTATTTCTTTTTTTATTTGTTTGTGGTATTTTTTTCCCTTCTTGTGCTATTAATTTAATTTATAATATGCTACTTAAACTGAAGATGCTGTTGGTACATAATTATTCCATGTCAAAATTGATGTTATTTTCCTTTACTTTGTACCATTTTGAGCAATATTTACTCGATTCCCGTCAAATTGTACCCAAATGTAACCAATTCCAGTAAAAGTAGTCATCTCGACATCTTAGGTAACCCATTTTTGTAGGCAAATACCGCGGTTTGGAAAATATGGGGTCATTTTGGGGCCGCACTAATAACACTAACCTAACCCTAACCCTAACCTAAACCCAAACCTAACCCTAACCTAACCCTAACCCTAACCTAAACCCTAACCCTAACCCTAACTAACCCATAAAACCTAACCCTCTACCTAACCCCTAACCCTAACCTAACCCTAACCCTAACCATAACCCTAATACCCTAACCTAACCCCTTGATCCCTAACTAACCCTAACCTAACTTACCCCAAACCTACCCTAACCTAAACCCTTAACCTAAAACCCTAACCTAACCTAACCCTAAACCCCTAACCCTCAACCCTAACCTAACCCTAAACCTAACAACTAACACTACACCTTAACCCCTAACCCTAACCCCTAAACCCTAACCCTAAACCCTAACCCTATCACCTATGACTCCTACCCAGTACTCAATTACCAAGCCGGTACAAGAAAAATTAATCAAAAGAAAGAATTCTGTCGCCTTTTTATGTTATCGTCACAAATAAAAGTAACCGTCACACACTTAGAAATGTTCATTTTGTGTCATTTATCCATCATAAGAAGAAATGTTCATTGCCAGCACAAGAAGTATCACTAAAAATGATAGATTTTGGCACCATTTATAGATACAGCCATCAAATACACCAACCCTTGAAACCTTCCTTCTTCACTTTTGTGTCTGAGAATCCATTTACAACTATAAATATTACTTTATTGTCAGGAATATCATAATAAATCATATGGAAATGGTGTCACTTTTAATTGTTTTGCGACTTATTATAAGTAACCGTAGACTTATAATACTCAAATTCTGCATTCTTATGGGTTATATAAGATATAAGTCCATGTATTGTATATAGATGATAATGTATGTCTGTCAGTTTTTGGTCTGTCTGTCTGTGCTGTATTATATGTATTTTTTTATTGTACGGAGACTATAGTTGTTAATGTCTGTTTCATTTCGGCCTTTTGGTGATAGTTGTCAACTCACGCTGGCAATCACACCATATCAACTTCTTTTTTATATGTAGATGTATGACTATGTATGTATCTATGTATGTATGTATTTGTATGTATTAATGTATTAATGTAGGCATGTATTTTGGTTTTTTTTTATATTTTTGTTACGTCCAATGACGTCATGTAGTCACAATCGTATCGCCTTTTTACAATTAAATGTATGCACGATGCGCAATTCACAACAAAGTCACTTGAATTTTATTGTCAGGGTTCATCTTTCTTATCAGCCAGGTTTGTACTTAAAAACCAATTTTTTATTCTTTGTGCAACTCATTGCAGTTTGTAAAAACCCTATCCATAACTATAACCCTAACCCTAACCCTAAACCTAAACCCTAACCAAACCTAACCCTAACCTTAACCTACCCTAACCCTAACCCTAAACCCTAAACCCTAACCCTAACCCTAACCCTAACCCTACCTAACCCCTAACTCCTAACCCAGTACTCACAAATTACCAAGCGGTACCCCAAGAACATTAATAAAAAGAAAGGAAATTCTGTCGCCTTTTTATGTTATACGACACAAATATAAAAGTTACCGTCACTTATACATGTCTCATTTTGTGTCAAATTATCCTCATAAGATGAAAATGTTCATGCGCACAGAGTTTCACTAAAATGATAGAATTTGGCACCATTTATAGTTACAGCCAACAAATACACAACTGAACCTTCCTTTCTTCCTCTTGTGTCTGGAATCCACTATAAACTCTTAAATATTACTTTATTGTCAGAAATATCATAAAAACATATGAAATGGTGTCACTTTTAATTGTTTGGACATAAATATAAGTAACCGTAGGATTATAAACCTCAAATTATCGCATTTCTTTTAGGGTTATATAGATATAAGTCCATGTATGTATATAATTGTTAATGTATGTCTGTCAGTTTTGAGTCTGTCTGTCTGTCTGTTATATGTTATTATTATGTACGCGGAGACCTATTCGTTAGTAATGTCTTTTTCATTCGGCCTTTTGGTGATAGTTGTCTCGCTGGCAATCTACCACACTTCTTTGTCTATATGTATGTATGCATGTATGTTTTCATATGTACTGTATGTATGTATGTATGCTATTAATGTATAAATGAATGCATGTATTTAGGTTATTGTTTTATATTTTTTTGTTACGTCCAATGACGTTGTAGCTCTCAAATCGATCGCATTTGTACACTTAAATGTATGCACATGCGCAAACTACAACAAAGTCACTTGATTTTTATTTTCTGGGATTCATTTCATATCAGCCGGTTTGTACTTAAAAAACAAAATTTTCTCCCACTTAGTGCAAACTCAAGTTGCAGTCTAGTAAAAAACCCTAACCCTCAACACTACCCTAACCATAACCCTAAACCCTAACCTAACCATAACCCTATCCCTACCCTAACCTAACCTTAAACCCTAAACACCTAACCCGAACCCTAACCCTAACCCTAACCCTAACCCTAACCCTACCTAAACCTAATCCCTGTACCCAAACTCTAACTAACACTAACACTAACCCTAACCCTTACCTTAACCTAACACCCTACCACTAACTTAACCCTAACCCTAGGCCTTTCCATCTTTTACGGAACAGTTAACTTTATAAATATATTCTCTATTCAAATCCATTCTAACTATTCTGTTTGAAGAATGGAACTCGGTTAGGGTTAGGGTTGGGTTCAAAACTATATAACCCTCTCATTGAAAGTGTATAAAACTTTGACGTTGATAAACTTCTGACATTTATTATCCGATTTGAAAGATACTTTAGCGTTTTGAAACGTCCCAAACAAGCTTCTACGCGTTGAATATATTGTTTGGGTCGTTCATATTAAACTCCTCTTTTTTTTGTCAATCTGTAAACATTGTTATTTGGTCGTGTTTGCCGGCTGTATCTTTGCCGTTTCTCAAGCAATCGAAAAAAACATCCTAGTAAATTAGACAGCAATTTCTTCTAAGTACTTTCTGCATACACTCAGGTCGGAGAGTGCCATTCCTGTAACAACAAAAGTTGGGTAAAAAAATCTGCAAAATTTTTGTAAGTTTTGCATTTTTTCCCACAAGATTAACGAATCCTCTGTCCATTTTTACTACTTCAAGGCTTGGACACTTTTTTTTGTATACCTAAGTGACAAAAAGCGGCAGAAAAAAACTGGTGTATATAAGACGTGTAATATCTAGCGGGGTTAATGAGTTCAATCATGATATACGTCTTTGAACAAAATCGACGAAAGACAATATTTGCCGGTATTTCACACGGTCCGAAAGAGTTTTTCATGGTTTTTTCTCACTCTCCAAATTAGGTGTGTGAAATTTAAAATGTGTGGCCCACTTGCAAAGAGGAATCAATTTAGTTAAAAACAAAAATATAAAAAATACATATAATTTGAAAACACTGCAGCATGTGTCATTTAGCAGGCCAGTTACTTAAAATCATATAAAAGAAGGAAATGTTGGCACAAATTTTTATCTGTCGAAACTGTTTTTAGACTACGTAGACTCAAAACTATGTACAAAAAAGATAAAAAAACAAACCAAAAAAAAAATTTTTTTTTTTTTTTAAAAATGATGCGGTCTGGAATCAGCAAGAAAAAGGGTCCAATGTTGGCACCCTATACTGATAATAACATCATATATAGCGTTTGAAATATACTCACTACTTCTTCAACTTAAATTGTCTAACATTCAATCTTGAGGTACAAAAAGTACTCATTACCAAGCCGGTAAGAAAATTAATCACAGAAGAAAGAAAATCTGTGCCTTTTTTTTGTTTATCGACACAAATAAATAGTAACCATAGACTTAAACGGGTCTATTTTGTGTTCAATTATTCGTCTATAGAAGAAAATGTTCATGCAGACGTAGTTTCACTAAAAAGATAATTTGGCAACATGTTGTAGTTACCAGCACAAAAACAAGCTCATGAAAACACTTCATGTCTTCATTTTGTGTCTGAGAAATCCGCTTTAAACTCATAAATATTGCTTTACATTGTCAGGAATATGATAAAACAACATGAATATGGTGTAGCTATATACTTGTTTCGCGACATAAATATAAGTAACCGTAGACTTATAAGCCTCAAATTATGCATTCTTATATGTTGCCGACAAAGTTTTAGTAACCTTCACATCTCAGCCTGTCTAATAACTGACAATTCTGAGGAACCAACCACAATAAAATGTGAATGCCAGTCCGTAATAACCAAGAAATTGTAAATATTGGCTCCCTTTAGTGCTGAATGAATAAAAATAGCCCTTCAAAATCATTTATTGATCATTTTTTAGGTTGACAGTCATTTTTAGGTATCAATTGTCACTATGATCAAGGCACAGAAAAAGAATTTTATCAAAAAAGTAAAATTTTGTCGCTTTTAAATGGTTTCGCCGACATTATATATCAGTAACCTAACCCTAACCCTTACCCTATCCCTAACCCTAACCCTAACCATAAACCTAACCTGACTAGATCCGTACTTATAATTAATTATTTTATGTGACTGTATCTTTACATTATTTGTAGGATCCCTTTTTATATAGATAATTTAGGTGCATCTGTAAACAATAACTTCTTCATCGCCTTATATATCATGATCATGTAGTACGGTCCGCTAGATTAAAACTGACGTGGAAGGTAACACATGCCCACCAAAAAGCTCTTTTTGTGAGAGCCAGGTGGTCGTGTGGTCTAGCGAGTTGTTATTTATATATATATAAGATTACTAATAAATCAACATTTCGGTATGAATTGTTTTATTCACTAGTACTTTCATGTTTAAATTAACAATCTTCAAAAATTCTAGAATCTGTTTGCGATTTATTTGTATTGTCTATATTTTTTCTTTACACTACGAACATTTATTTATTGTGATCTTTATATATATATATATGTTATACAAACTCGTATAAACATCAACCCAACAATGTTAGTCTGTAAATTTTGCTTTCGCAAATTTTTGGTTTTCCTCGCACTGCCAGCCGTCCGCTAGTACACAAACGACCACCGGCGGCATTCTCAAAAAAAGAGCATTTCGATGGCCCATGTGTTACCTTTCCACGTAGTTTTTATCTTGCGGCGTACTACAGGTACATGACATATAGGCATGAAGATGTTATTGTTACAGATCTGCTAATAATATCTATAGTAAAGGATCCTAAACATTTAATGTAAAGATAAAGTCAACAGAAAAAATTATATTCATAAGTACGTCTTAGTCAGTGACAACCCCTACAAAGATGTCATATATATATGTATCTGATCTAACACTATAATGATCAAACATTTCACCCGAAGATTGTTAAAAGCCATGAAAGTTCTTATTGAAATACTCATATTATTAATTATTGTAGTTATTTGATTTTTATTGAATAATTTATGATTATCTGTTAAATTTACTTATTGTTACTTATATTCTTCATTTTGTTTATGATATTCAAAAAAAAATTCAAACTTACTTGATTCCTCAAATACCAAAGGCGGGTTTTCATGCATAATTTTGTAAAAGCATCAATTACCACACATTTAAATCGATGAATATAATCTTGTTGCATGCATTTAATGTTAATGAAATGATAGCTTGTATTAGATCGGTACTTGATTTATACACTTTACACGTCTTTTTTGCAGGGTTTAAGTTTCTTCGCGACATTACTGGATTTTTTAGAAGATGGTTTACTCATTGTATTACACATATTGAACGTTTATTCGTTGTTAAAATTGTGTAATTTGAGTAGTGCTCATCACAAAGGAAGATTTTGTATATATATGGTATGTTTTATCCAGTATTATAGTCTGATATTAAAACTTTTAAAACACTGCATGAAATGATACGTTTACAAAGTTTATTTCATATATTAAATTTCTACGTTTTGAATTTAAGGTCTGATTTTGAAGATTATTTTAGTAGTTTATGAAGTTTATAAATTTTTGTAAATTTCTTATTTTCTTAGTTTAATTTGATTTATGGGTTATATTAAACTTGGTATTTATTTGAAATAAATAATAGCTGTTTAAAATTGTTATTTAAAGGTTTAAATCTAGTTTATCACCGTTAAATTTCTTCGTTTAAAAAATACTCAGTTTATTTTTTTTCAATAACTAATTAATATCAGACGATTTAACTGAAATTTAATTTAGATTTAATAACAAGTTTTATACTGATCACAATTTTTTGATCGGTTAAATTTGAAATTTAATGCAGTTTTGGTATACGTTTATTTTTTATCGAAAACTTACTAATATCAGACGATTTAACTGAAATTTAATTTAGATTAAATAAAAAGTTTATACGGATCAATTTTGTCGAGTAAATTTGAAATTTAATGCCACAGTTTTGGTATTACGTGTTTTTACATTTTTTTTATCGGGGCCATTTATAGCTGGACTATCGGTATGAGCTTTGCTCTTGTTGAAGGCCGAAAGGATACCTATAGTTGGTTAATGGTCTGTGTCATATTGGTCTTTTTGATTGTTGTCTCTTGGCAATCATACCACATCTTCTTTTTTTTTTTTATGTTTCTTGTTTAATTTTCATGATGAAGTAATTATTCTTCTTAAGGGTCAAACTAAGCTCACTAATGTATGTGTAATACATGTTGTACAAAATAAAATGGAGCCAAACGTTTTTAAGAATAAACAGAAGGAACTTTACTTTTTATGATCGGGCCTTATTATAATTTGTTCAATAGGAGTAAAGAAAAAAGGATACTTTCTTTGAAAAAAATATTCACAACTTAGTAAATCAATATTTTAAATTTCTTGATAATCCCCCATAACTTTAGAGATTTTCAAGTAAGTAAGGTCTCGTCATGATTTCCTATGGACGTTCTGGTTATCTTTTATAACAGTACAGAAAATACAAAACACAACATAAATAACAAGAGCTCTTGGATAATGGCTTAAATTTAATTGATTGATTTTTATCGTCTTTTATAGGTAATATTCAGTTATGAATAGTTTAAAACAACATGTATTTATCGAAGTACTTTTGTACATATCAACAACAACAAATAGAATATTTTCTTAGAAAACAAGCAGTTTTTGATTATCCCCTTATTATAAACATTTAAAATATATTTTCGACATATTTGACATTTTTCCTTTCATTTGATATTGTATAGATAATCATATATATACGAAATTTACTTCTATACAGTGCACTTTGTCAGATATTTGGTTAAATATCTGTCATTACTTTTTGTTAATATTTATGATGGAGGTAACTGCTTTTTGTAAACAATCATATCATGTTTCAGAGGGAAAATTATTTATTTTAAAAATAAGTTATCTCCCTTAACATTGGAAAAGCGTAAAGATTTAAGTTTTACAAATTTTTTTTTTTTAAATATTGTCTTTCTTTTTAATATATCTCAACACAGTTTTACAGATGTGTGGATAATTCTTTAAAAAAAATAAAATTTTGTGCACGCATTACTAGTATTTATAGGGCACACATAAAAAAAATGTAGAAGCTGTTTTAGCGCAAATTTCACAATATTCACGAAGTAAACAGGGATTTTTTTCCCAAGTCGTCGTACTTTTGACTTAACGGACTCTTTCGCAAATAGAGTGATACCCGTTTGTACAACATAAATCGCCTTTTTCCGTAAGTGAAAGTTATGCGGGACGCATTTCATTTGCGCGCAATTTTGTGTTATTAAGTCCTTCCAACAACGTTTTGAGGACTTATTGTTTTGCTCAGTTTTATTATTTTTATTATTCTTCTTCTTCCTTTCTTCTTCTCCTTCTTCTCTTTTCGCCACTTTAAAATTGTGAAATTGTTCCGACAGCGTTTCTCAAATGATTGTCAGGATAAATTAGGGTTTCATTGAAATGTTTGAACTTTTATGTCTAGATGAGCAAAATTTATTGTTACGTTTGTGCATTGGGTCTATTTAGGTGGTATTTTTTTTTTGGGGGGGGGGGTGCAGAAGAAGGGAGGCAGTAGGATGTCTATTTCAAAAATTTTCAAAAGAATATAACTTGAAAACTTATAAGTGATAGAACATGCAGTCTTCAGAAATGCTCATAAGGACAAGAAAAAAGAAATTGCATAACATAGGGCAAGTCCCCATGGGGGTCATCCCATACCCTTCATTGTGATTATTGCTATTATTTGTAAACGACCTGATACCACCCCTTAAACATATATTTTTCTTGAATGGGACATATAAACAAATCAAAATTGAAACTAATAGGAAGTTCGGGGTCTCACCCCCACCCCATTCAATTTGAGAAATGTGCTATTATCTTGTAAACGGATCCAGAAATCCCCACCCCTAAACCTTTATATATTCTTGTAGAGGACAATAAAAAACAAAATAAATGTAAGAAAAGGGAAGTCCATTTAGGGTCACCCCACCCTTTCAATTTGAGAATACTGCTAATTATTATTGTAAATACCATTCAGTTCCCCACCCCCAAAACCATATATATTCCTTGATGGGGACAATAAACAATTGAAATAAAAAAATAATGGGAATTGTCATGGGGGTCACCCCCACCATTCAATTTGAGAACGTCGCTATTAACTAGTAAACGGCCAGATCCCATCCATTAACCCATCTATATTATTGTAGGGGACAATAAAACAAATGCAATGAAATAATAAGAGAATTCCCTAGGGAGTACCTTCACCCCCTTTGTTTGAGAACTTGTAAACTGTCCACGATCCCCACCCATAAACACATATACATTCTTGATTTGAGGATAAAAGACAATTCAATGAATTAAAGGGAAGTACCTGGGGGTCATCTCCCACCCTGTTCATTTGAGAATGTGACTATTATTCTTGTAAACAGGCAGATCCCATCCCTCCTGGATATCAATTCTATAATTATTGTAGGGGTCAATAAAACAAATGAAATGAAAAGACAAGGGAGTCCTAGAGAGTCACCCACCATCTTGATAGAAAAACTTGTAAACTGGTCAAAGATCCCCACCCCTAAACCCATATATATTCTCTGAATGCGAGAATAAAGCATTTTATTAAAATTTTCAAATGAAATATAGGGAGAGTCATGGGGTCAACCCCACCACACATACTTTTAAAATGATTGAGATCCCATACCCCTAAACATATTAGATTTTGTTATGGGACCGATAAAACAAATCTATGAACATGTAGCGTAAAGTCCTGGCTGTTCAACTCACTCCATCACCCTCCTGTTTGATACTTGTTAAATGGATGGTACCTAGGAATGGGAGTTATGGGAGCATTGTTTGGGTGACTTCGTAACAGCATCCTGTTACAATTACTTCTTTGGTTTTTTTACGTTTGCGTAACTACTATTGGCGCGCATTAGTTTTTCAGACACACTATGACAACCCCATGGTAAATAAGATATTTCATTTAAAATGACTGTACATATGTAGTTATATTGACATCATGAACATGTCGTTTCAAAAGCTTGTATTTTATATTTTTCACAATTCTGTATTTTATTTGATTCTGAAAGAATCGAAATGATTTAAAAGCAGACCGCCAATGAGGCGACCCCAATTGGATGTATTTCCAAATTGATATAGGAAGATGTTTTTCTACAACGGGAGAAATTTGACATGCATTGATACGCCTAGATGGGAATAGGATATCAAGGTTGGGTAACCCACCCTTTTTTTCTCGGTTTTATTAAGTAAACAAGCTTTTTTTTCATTTTTGTTTCTATCGTAAATCACAATCTAACGTTTGGGGCAGGTTCACGTGCTTACCTTTTTCTCTCTTTATGTCTCATGACGTCATTCAAAAAAAAGTGCAAAATGACGACCTGATTTAAAAAAAAAAGAGTGGGAACACATTAAATGCATGGGACCTTCCTTTCTGGAAATCATCAGTGGAAATAACTTTCTGATCTCTCGTTAGAATTTGTCAGAATAAAATGTCATTAGAGCTGTTGTAAACCTCTCTAGACGTTCTACCTAGGATACAGTTCTTACCCCAATAAAACTGTCTTATGTAGAACTGTCCAGAACCAGTTATTAGATTAGACTGTATTAAACTGTTATTGGTAAGAACTGTTAGATCTGCTAAATTTACTCTCGATTTTTTGTTTGCCCTATATATATATATATATATATAACAAGAACAGAACAATTGCGATAAGACTAAATTTTACTAGATCTTACATTATTGGGTTGTGTTTAGGACGAGTTGTAGTATACAGAATGTTCACAGGCATGTATCACCATCACCTGCTGGTGTTCGATAGATACATTTGTTGTAAAATTGTCACTGGTTCAGTAGTATTGTAAATATAATTATTTCTGTGACTGTATCTTAACATTAATTTGGTAGGATCTTCAACTTATATATTAGATAAATTTAGTGATCTGTAAAAATAACATCTTCATGCCTTTTATAGCTTGTACATGTTGTACGATGCTCAGAGTAAAACTGGCGAGGAAAGGTAACACCCGGCAGCGAAAGCTTATTTTTATGAAGCCATGTGTTGTCGTGTGATCTAGCGACTTCCGGTTACAAGTGCAGGCGATTTTGGTGCCACGATATCTCAGTAGCATGGGTTCGCCGGGATTCGAACCCATGCTACTGACATATCGTGCACCAAATCGCCTGCACTTGTAGCCGTCCGCTAGACCACAAGACACCTGGCGCTTCATACAATAAAATAAAGCTTTCAGCGCCGTGTGTTACCCTTTCCTCGTCTGTTTTAATCGGTTCCGGCGAGGGAAGAACAAAAAATTTGCGAAAGCAAAGTTACAGATACTATACATTGTTAGGTTGCTGTTTAGACGAGTTGTAGATATTTAATACTATTTACTTTATTTACCACTCGACCACCTTGGCTTCACAATTATGTCTATATTATTATTAATAAGACTATATTTACCATTTAGATAAAGAGTTCTTAATACTGCTTCTATGTATAGAATGACTCTAAATCAGTCTATCCAATTTAGAATCGATTCCTATGTGAAGTATTGATATCAGAAGTTGATATTGGAAAGAAATATATTAAAATATTTTATAATTACACTTTAATTCATTCTATGTCAACTGCAAAGGGATTATGGTGTATTGCGATTTTAATTGTTTTGAACAGTAGCAACATATTACACACTTTTAAAAGAGAATGAAATAGGTTCCAGGTATTGTCAAGCATTATTGGGAAGGCTGGAAAGAAGTAATTGATAAATACTTTGTACTGTTATGGGGGAGAAGGGGATAGTCGCATTTGGGGTGGTAATTAATATTTTTCGTTTATCTTTTGATAAAATTGATTTTGTCAAGGGCGTGTGCGGAGTTGAAAATGACACCAAAAAGCTACACCCATGTTATTTACTCACAGACATATTTACACAGTTTTTGTTGAAATGGCATTTGGCAATATGCCTTTATTGACTTGCATAGTGAAGACATATGTAAGATATCTTTTAGGAATGCAAAAAAAAAGGTGAAGTGTTATCTACAACAAAAAGGAATGCTTATCAAAACAATCATACTTAATTAACCAGATAGGTAAATACAGGTAGCTGAAACAAGTTCATTGTTTTTCAAGTTTTGAAATCATGTGTTGCTGTTTACTGCATGTGTACTTAAATAATTTTGGATTTGTTATCTAAATATGAAACAAAGTCAGGTGCATATTGTCAGAAAATCCCGTTTGCTACAAAATTCTCTTTGGACTTCAAAGTCTTATTTTTTCAAACATTTATATTCGATTTATATTTAGTTGTGTGTCTGTAATATTCTCCCAAATTACTGAATGGAATTTCTTGAAATTTTGTATAGCAAGTTAGTTAATTTACTATGTTTAATTTATTTTCTTCTGTTTCTTTAGACATTTTTCCTTGTTTTTAATATTTCTCCTTTTTGTCGAGCCTGCAAACTTTTGTCGCAAAAGCGATACATAGCCATCCTACATTCGTTGTAGTTGGTTGCGACCTCCACAATATTCATTCCTGTGGTAAAAAGGTTTAAAAATGATAATAACTTCTCAAACTGTCATTGATTTCTGCCAAACTTGGATAGAACACCTTGTTTGATGATTCAAACGCTTGTATCTGTCCGTATAGTACCTTTTAGAAATTTTTTATTGTAGGGTTTCATTTGAATAACATGTGAAGGTCGATTTCGTTATGTCATCAAATCATCACGAATTCTTTGTTACCCTATTTTATGGATTTTCTTAAAACCTTGTAACGTTTCTGCTTGGAAAATATCAAATTTACTTAGTAGTTTAATATCATTCTGTTCGATTTTTAAAGTTAAACAAAATTGTTCAATTGAAATCTTGTATAGTCTTATATTAAACTTATAAAAATTATTCAAAATGAAATGAAATTGATTAAAACCGTTCAAAACACTTGCAATAAAATGTTACAGTTGATTGTCTTTCAAATACAGGTTTCTCTGTCAAGCCAAGTCTTCATTTTGCACCTATTCCAGATTTTTTGTTTAGGTCAAGGGTGTCTACAAAATTATAATCAGGAGAAATTGAAGCAACTTTGGACCAAATCCTTTGCTAAAGACATCAAGGAGAAACTTTTTTTCCCAGAAAACAAAATATTCATAGAGATGACATTACCGATAAGCCAAAGGAATTGGTCAACGCAGAAAAGTCCAAGGGAATCCGGATCCGCAGTTTATGTAAAATAACATGGTAGCTAATGTCAAAACTCTTTACTCCAAAGTATGTTTAAGTTCAATCAATATCTAAAATTTAAAATAAATAAAAAAATGAATCCATAGAAAATCTAGAGATTTAAATTGGATCTGAATGAGTTATTTGATTTGATTAAGTCACACAAACTAGTTCTCTGCGCGACGCTGTTATAGTCTCTTAATTCCAAGAGAAGATCTCGCTAACGCCCAGATGCACTGTTCAACTCGCTTTACTCCTCACTCACTATAGATTTGATTGCTAATACCCGTAAGGCTCTTATATCCTCTACTCCTCGGCTATCTCTTGCGAATACGCTCCTGTCCCTTGCGATCAATTTAATCACACACAAACACTAGACAGGCAGGTGGCATAAAATGCATACTCGTGCTCTACTTAAGAGTAAATTTTTACAGCACGAAAAAATATTTATATATCAGATCTTTGTCGATTGCCTGGAATTAATTGTTTATGGTACATCTTTGTTTTTTCCTGAATTCACTTCAACAATAGTTTAAATAAAAAAATAGGAAGTCATTATGTTAATGAGAATTTGTCTAGATTTTTTTTTTCTCCTACATTTTATTAAATTAAATTTAGATCTAAGAAATAACAAGGATAGAAAATAAATATTCGTTTTTTCATTATCAATCATTGATTTTTTTCTTATTATAAAATGTTATCTGGACTATTATACTATTAGTAATAAGAACCTGTTTACACTGGGAGCAACAGGAAAAACTGAATCGTTCTTTATTTGAATCGATCTTAAAAAGAACAAGAGGCTCAGCGTTCGATAGATCGATCTTATTCTGTCAGTGTAAACGTGGTCTTTAAATAGTCCAGCTGAATTTTTTTCACAAATCATCATATTTTTGGGACAGAGAGAGCAGAAAATACAATGAAAACCTGTGGAAGGGACAGGGACATACCAATTATATCAAAACAATTTCTGATATAAACAAAACAGTTTAACATTGAGGTTTAATTAGTACATACAATCTGGTTACCAATTTAGTGATAACCATAGAGAAAGTGTGACCACAAGTTTATATATGTAACAGATTTTACTGGATACATGAAAACTGAGATAAAACTGTTAATTATGTGGTTTAAAATTCAGGGCTTTTTATGACCTTAAGAGGTGAAATATATAAGTTCATTGGGACAAATCTTTATTCTCCCTGCAAACATTGTTTTCTTTCACCAAATTTCAAAACAAACCTACTAAGTAAATAGTTTCAAATAAGTTATTATCTTAATATTCTTTTTAAAATATAGGACAGTGTAGTAGAAAACAAAGATTTTTAAATGGTCTTTTATTCCAGACTTTTATAACTTTTCTGATTTGCCATGCATGCCAGTGGCCGGATTAGAAATGTTCATAAGGGGGAGGATCACTGACTGCGAAAGACGGGTACGTGCAATCATGCTCTCGGCAATTCCACTGTTTGACCAAACCATTTTGTTTACCAAATCAAATCGTGGGGGGGGGGGGGGGGGGGGCTGCCCAACACTTAAATAAAAAAACTCTTAATTCCGTCTCATGGGCCTTGCTTGTGTCTATTTCTTAAGCACGAAGTATAAAAACAACGTGATTTCTGTCACATGTAAATTAAAGTCTGTGTTCAGTGGTAAAAATCATATTTTCAGGGACCTTGCATTTTTTTGCTTTCTGGTCTTAGTGTCATGTTTTATCATAACATACGAGGCTGTTGGTGCATCTTCGTTTGAATTGTATAACATTTATTAATTTTATGGCTTTTGTCATTGTTTGAGACGTCTATCACTGTTTGTTTATTTACCGTCGTTTTGGTCTTTGGCGATATTTGTATCGGTATTTGATAATAAACAATTATATTCTTATTTCTTATATTATTAGCCATCCTTCAATTATGAAAATATTATGGGGTGCTCGATGAATTGAAATACTGAAAAGTATCAAAAAAAAATCGACATGAAACTTTATAAAGATTTGCTAAAAGTTAGTATTCAATTTGGGGCCATACCATTTATATCACATATATGAACCGCCGGGCTGAAGTACGTCATTTTCATTGTTCACTAATTCATCTATTCGCATATTAATAATGATTGCATGAATAATGAAATGGTTTAAGTTTAATTATTCCAAATCGACAGCGGTGAATAGTGAAATAAATATAAAAATTTTTTGACTGTGACATATAGCTATATTTTGATTTCAATCATTGGACCATCAAGAGGGTTTACGGAGGACCTAAATGCAAAAAACATGCGTAAAACAATAGAGGAAATAAAAAAAGAGATGTTGGTATGATTGCAATGAGAAAAATATCCACAAAAGACCAAAATGACACGACATTAACAACTGTAGGTCACCGCGTTCGGACTTCAAACACATGAGCAAAGCCAATTACCGCTTATATAGTCAGCAAGTTAACGGGCCCCGATAAGACATTGTAAACAATTTCAATCGAGAAAACTGATACGGCCTTATTTATGTAAAATACTGAAAGAAAATACAAATATGTAACGCCATAAACATACGACATACCACTAAATAAAGGCTCCTGACTTGGGACAGACACATAGCATGTACATATAAAATAATGTGACGGGGTTAAAATGTTAGCCACCGATTTTGAATAAATGTAATGAGATATGTTGATTATGGAATGGACTGCTATGACCTTCAGCCCCATTATTACAGATATCATATTATACCTCAATCGAAGCTTATTATAAAGAGGAACAACAAGGTATATAGACAATATGTTCTGCATAACGGATATTTACAGGGTAACAAGGACTTTAAAATATCAGAATTACGCCGTGACATTGAAAATAGCCCAATTTTAAATAATTGAATGAATATTTGAATAATGGCATGGACTGGCAAGGACCCGTCAACCCCTAATAACATGATATCATTTATACCCGCCGATCGATCGTGTGTTTTCGTTTAATCGGGTTTTTTTTTTTTATATATAGATCAGACTGGGGGACCGTTGGGTTTTTTCGTTTGATTGGTTTTTACACAGTAATTTTTTTCGACCTTTTTTTTCATTGTTGGTGGGGGTGTGCTTAGGCCTGTGGGGTTATGACACCGTTCCTTGACCTTTACTGGTGTCACTTTTATAATATTCGTGACTGGGTTGTGATGTTTGTGATCATTGGCACTCATGCACTTCTTCCTATATATGTGGATATTCTTTCTGTGTGCTATGGGGTGGCGATATTTTGTTAATCTAGTGCCTGTGCAATGGGTTAAGTATAAGAATCAAAAGGCTCGATCGGAGTTTGGTACGAGTCGAATATAGGGTCAGTTTGGATTTATTAATTGGTTGGCAGTAGTAAGCCAGTGATCAAGATGTATTGTTCGAATAAATTCTAGAAAACAGCTAAAAACGCAGATTAATGGCATTGAGCTCCAAGCGTCGTATATATTTATTTATCAAGTAAAAGTCAAGTTATCAAGTACCTGACATTAAAATATGTTAGGAAAGAATAAGTTCACTAGACAAAAAGTCACGGACCTATAATGTACTTGGCAATAATAGTCACAATTTAGCTTTTGAGATTAGATTTTCTTTGAAAAGACAACACTTAATATAAAAAAAACTAAATAGGGAATGGTGCATGGGCCGCACATATGCAGATAATCCCCCCGCTTGATAAGACGATATTAAAGGCTCATAAATCCAAAGAACAATTTAAATGTGATGTTCCTGCATGTGATTTTTTGTGGCAGAGTAAGCATTTTTAAACTTCATAAACTTCTTGGTTGAGGCAAATTTGAGTTAGAGACAGGAAACGAACTATTCAGCAATTTTGCATATTTGTAAAAAGAAGGGCATAACATCTGGGAACGGTTGTAAATTATTGAGACCAAAATTTCCAAACTTGGTATGTGTTATCGTGGTGTTAAGCATTGGTGTGTGAGAAGGATTCTTAACATTTGGTTAAGGCAAACTAAAGCTTTTAAAGATAACGGATACATTTTTTTTGAAACGTTACGGACGTATTTATAAAAAAGAGGATGTGGTTATGATTGCAAATGAGACAATGCCAAAGTCGACCAAAATGACATCAGACATTAAATTTTTGGATCATCATTGCGACATATCACAATGAGCAAAGCCCTACCGCCTAGTAAGCTATAAAAGGCCCCGATTCTGATTAGTAATTTTTAGATGACGTTCGAACAGACAAGGTTAAAAAATAAATTAATGCCTACCATCGGCAACGGCGATTGAAGATTGTAAGTGTGACTGTTATGTTTGGTCCTATCATAATTTTCTCACTGTCTTGTCTTGTGACTTTTGTCTTGTGACTTTCTGTCGTTTATCCTCTAATATTTGTATGATGGACCCTTTCTTGATCTCTCTCTATATATGACTCTAAAACATTTCCGTCCGAATATCCTAGGGAATGGATTCTACTTCTTGATCCCTATTCGAATTTTACTTTGACTTTCAAAGGTTATCTCGCATTTGAAATTGGAACTCAGGTGTCAAGCAGATAGGCCACCCGAAAATTTTCCGTATTGAACGAGCAAATCAATCTTTGGTGGCTTCATCGATCAGTGTTGACTGAGTTGTTCGGAAATTTGTCATCCTACTTTGTTAACTCGATACTTAAACATTTATTGCTTCTCTTTTCTTACTTCGATGTTTGACTTTAATATTGATAAAAGGAACTCGATTATGGGATTCTTTATTATGAAAACTGCCCTGGGACGTATATTATATACATTTTTAGATTTTTTTTGCGCAGTTCAAGTTTGGTATTTTTTAAATTAAAATTTAAGCCCAAATTTGCGCCAACAAAACCAAATAAGTTGTTAATTAGAACTGCTAATCTTTTTGCAAAACACATATAATACCAAACCGGTGTTTTAATAATGCAAACATAATTTACACATGCAATTATGCATATTCATGTAACAAGAACTCGATGTGGTATTGCTAAGGATCGATAACGAAGCGATCCAGTAATCATACATGTATATAGATACATGTTCTGCGTGCAGTCATTTGAAAGACAATTTCTCTTTATTTTCAAGGTAATCTCTCAATTGCGAGTAAGATTTTATTGAATATTATTTGTATGATGGTTTATACAAATATCAAAATAAATTGGCATTTTCAAAAAATGTATTCCCAAGGCCGTTTAATCTTCAATTTTATTTGTTTATGTATGTGGAATGTAGATGTCAGACTTAATGACTTCCATATACATGCAGTGGAGGATCCTGAACTTTTTCTATTAGGATTTGGGGACAATGATGACCTAAAAGGGGGGGGGGTGCGGCCTCTAGTCACAGCCTCTCACGCTGATTTACTATATAATCAACCCTTGTTCTTCAGGAAAATGGGGGGGGCGACCCTGTCGCACCCCCCCCCCTTAACCCATCCACCGGTTTGCACTCTATAACAACTGTCTTTCTCTAATGTATATTTTTGTTTTAAACTTGATATATATGTCCATGTATATTTCAGATATTTATATACCAAAAGGAGACCTACACCTATATAATGATCTGAATTTGCGCTATCATTGCAATATTACCCTCTAAAACCTTTTAAAAAACAAATGCTTATCGACACTCTGTCAAAATTTCTACAGGTTATTTTTGATGTCAAATGGGTGCAAAAATTTAACAAATAATGCCGGAAACATCTGAGACACATTTACAAAAATTTTAATGTAGTTTTAGAACCGGCAACACGATACAATTACTACTAGCATTCTGTCATTAATTGTAATAAACCCTGACGTTTAAATGTTTCCCAGCCTTTTCATTTTATAATGAAGACTTGAAACAGACCTATTCAAAGCTTTCCATATTGCCTTCCCCTGGGAAATATTAATGCATTAAGTTCACATGATAACGAAAACATAGATAGTATGAGTAAAGGAGAATTTTACTAACGATCCAGAAAATGTTATAGTGGGGGCACACAGGACTGTCTAAAATTAGGGGGTGTGGTCCCCGATATGGTCATGCTTAGTGTTCATATATAATATAACCAAACTTACCCCAAAATCCGGGGGGGTCCTGTTCCCCTCTAATCGCCTCTGAAAATTGACACATCCTTTTTATAATTTTTGACGACTCCTATCCAAATACAAACTGTTAAAGATGACTTTTTCGAGCATCTGTACAATATTGAGCAGGCTATTCTGCCGATATAACTTTTTGTCTTCCAAAGGTTATCAGTTCAGTTTATGGAAATGTTGACCTTGCTATTGAAAATTTTATAATTTTAAAAACAAAATTGAGACATTGACTACGCATCCATAGTCTGAACACTCTTAAATTTATCAGTAAAACTGAACTAGTGAAACTTATCAGTCACTGCATAATCTTCAAATTCAAACAATGTTCGTTATATCAACCCCATGCAATAGGTAACAGCCTGCGTTCACATTGAAACGTGTATACAGATAAAAATAGATGTAAATTCTGATTCAGATCTTTCTATTTCGATACAACATATAAAAAAAAGAAAAAAAAGGGGGGGGTGGGGTGTTACAGAAGAAGAATTATTCTTTATATTTTAAATAATACTGACTGTACATTGAAATTAATTAAAAGGAGAATGTGTAATAACGCTTTTTTAATACTATTTTAGACACGGTTCAATAAAAAAGTATATTGATGCATTTTATAAAAAAGGAGTCATTATATTTACTACCTTTAATTAAGGGAAAAAAAATTAAATCTCACCAAAGATGAAACCCAAAATATTTTAATTGACAATATACTGTGATAAAAAGTTTACTAAACATCGCTTTACACATTAAAAGACATGAATTTAGGAAACACGAAACTGAAACAATATACATATTTATTAACTTCAGTGAAAATTGAAAACAAGTTAGTGAAATATGAATTGTTAACTCAACATGTATTGATATAGTAATGCAAAATTATGTTCCGTAACGCGTTCATCTTTATGTATACAATAAAGCCTGACATTTTCTCAGTTTGGAATGATTATCGGAGAGTAAAGGGTTTTTGTTTACTTTGATTATATTAACTATCTATGGTTTACAAAGTTATTCAAAATGTTTGTGTTGGCACTCTTATTATTATAAACAATTTTTAAGCATAATATCCTCAACACCTAAATAGATCCAACCTTTTTCTTTTGTGGAATGAATCCTCAGTGGCGGATCCATTGCATAATTTTTCATAAGGATGGGGCCGTCGACTGATACTAAAAGGGGGCGCCTACAGTTTGATTCAGTGATTCCCTATTCAATCATACCTTATTTTGTTCCCATCAAAAAATGGGGAGGGGGCCTATGGGTATTATGAATCTTGTGCTTTAAATTTTAGAGTAATATTATAGTATACGATATTCCGAAAATACATTAAATATAACCAATTTTGTATTCTTCAACCAACGGCTAGTCAGAGGGGCACTTATGTTTTCTGATTTTGGCGTCCGTTCGTCTGTCGTCGTCCGTATGTGTCCCGCTCTTTAGGTTAAAGTTTTTGGTCAAGGTAGTTGTTTTTATGAAGTTGAAGTCCAAAACATCTCGAAACTAAGTACACATTTTCCCATATATTTGCTTTTTATAATTTTGATGCAAATTAGAGTTTTGGCCCAATAATTCTTATCTACTGAAAATAAGATAATGATTGTGCGAGTTGGAACATCCGTGTATTGTGGTTTACATTCTTTGTTTGCACTTTTCTCTGAACGGTTTGAGCTATAACCAACAAAATAAAACCCAACCCTCCCTCGATTGTGCAAATATTTGTAGTATAATTTTATAGAGAATCAATACACTTTTACCCAAGTTATTGTCTGGAAACCAGAAAAACGTTGTTTTGGCTTTTTATGGCTGTTTTGGTCCCCTAATTCACTTTTAAACCATGATATGGGACCTAATCATTCAAATTCTAATTTAACGCTATCACTTGATTACATCATCATTTGTACATAGGTCTGATCTGCATTTCTTTTGCGCTGATGTTTTTTTATTTCTATTTTAGCCGAATTGTGTTATCATTTGCGTTGTTTGTGTACATGTTTACTTACAGGGTCGTTTTGCATTTTGATCATTATAAATCTCTTCCGTTAGCCAGTAAATAAGTTATTAATTGGTCAATATAAACGGTTTATAATGTTGTAACATAATTCAAGAGGAGTGTGAAATGAAGTAGGCTGCCAGAGCAGACATTATAAAAAAGAATTTAGATGGGGTATGTTTGCCAATGAAACAATCCCAACAAAAAGGACAAAAATGACACAGAAATTAACAAACTATGGGTCACCATTTGGCTTCGACAATGAGCAAAGTCGATACCTCTTAATCAGCTTTAAATAAGGTCCCTATTACTGACGATGTAAAAAAAGATTCAAACGAGGAAAACGAACGGCTTAATTTTTGTACAATTATAGAACCGAAAAACAAATAGAAACAATATCACAACGACAACAATTGAATAACAAGTCCTGACTTGGACAGGCAAATATACATAATGTTTCGGGGTGTTTTTAAAAATGTTAGCGGGATCCAACCATCGCTCCTAACGTGGGACAATGTCCATGAGTATAATGTTTAAAAACATACTCAAGTAAAATTAAGATAAAAGCCACTCTGTTTAATCCATGAAAAACTGCACAACGTTATTTCTTACAGTTTTAACTGCGTGCAGCGACCAGCATGAGATGGCTAACTATAAGTTCAGCAATTTTCAAGTACAAATTTAGACTGACATGGATGAAGGCTTCGAGCGTCAGGACATAATGTCAACCGTGAAACAATCACTCGGATTTCATGGGGAAAGGAATGGTCCACCGCAAAACTGCGATATCCTATTTACCCAATCTTCACTTGAGTTTTCCCTCTTTGCTAGCAAAGATGGACCCCCCACCCCCCACCCCCACACACACACAGTTAATTTCTGCGCAAATGAAAACGACTGCAGCCTATTTGCACGGAAACAACAATTATTATGACAATATTTATAAAATGTGTATATAATAGCGAACAGTAGAGGGTGTGTATAATAATAGATGATAAGAGTAATGAATAATGCCCGGTTGCAAACAGAGAGATCGAATAATATTTTGAAAAGTTGAAATTCAATTAACTGGTCCGAGCCATTGGTGACAATTCATCTCTGATTTAAGTTTGATTCACAATTGACAAGAATTTTACATCAGAGGTGGCTGGACAGAAAATACACGGACACGTTCGGACGCCCATGAAAAGTTTTATGTCTACGCATGCAAGCATGTGCGTTAGGGGTGGTACATTTTAAGAGATATATTTAAAGAAGAAAAACCAGTGCTGACTGCCAGAGTTGTCAAACAATATATATTAGCGCGATATTTATGACACAGGATTATTAATAAGAACTTTTTTTTTTACATGTACATGTATGTACTAATTTCCGAAGTTAATCAAAAATGAATTCCGATGTCATCCCGTTCCAAAAATTATAAGTTATATCAATACCGGCCTATATATGATTATCACGCCAGTCAGGTCACATGGCGAACATGGCAGGGTGGAAATTAAAAGAAAGAAGTTGTTTTTATCTTAATTTTGGGCGAATGGAATAAAAAATAATGTATTGGCGAAAATGAGAAAGATGTTATCGAATGTTTTAGAAAGACTACATAAAAATGTGATGTGGTATGATTCCAATGAGACAACTATCATCAAAAGACCAAAATGACACAAATATTAACACCTATAGGTCACCGTACGGCCTTCAACATATCGAGCAAAGCGCCAACATTACGCATAGTCGATATAAAAGGCCGATAGACATGTAAACAATTCAACGAGAAAAACTTTGCCGGGTATTTCAGTTTAAAGATGAATATAGTTATAAAAGTTTAGGAACTAATATGCATGCTGCAGAAGATCCTCCCATCCCACCTTGTGACACCACTGCAAAAACAACATAGGTTTGCATACATTTGCATTTAGCATAAACGCAAATAAAGAAGGTAAAACGTAAATTAATGTGTCTATAAGGGACACGTTTAAATACCCCAGCATAGTTGATTTTAGTCCAATTATTTAGTTATCAATGTATATGAATGTATATTGAAAAAAATACTATAATCTATATAAAAGAAGATGTGGTATGAATGCCAACGAGAACAACTTCTCCACTAGAGACCAACATGTCACAAGAAATTAATAATTATAGTTTACCAACGGGCTTCAACCATACAGATTAGGCCAAATACCGCATAGGTCAGCCTATACAAGGCCAGAAATGACCATGGTAAAACCATTCAAAGAGAAAACTAACGGCCCTATTTATATCAAAACATTTGAACGAACAAAAAAAATACTAGTATGTAAACATAAACAAACGACAACCCACTGGAATTTACAGGTCCTGACTTGGGAACAGGCACATTTTATATTTTGTGGCGGGGTACTACCTGTTGTGTAGGGGATCCCAACAACCATGCACTTAACATAGGACAATAGTTAAATATCAGAAATCATGGTATTGTACCTGAGAAAAATGTGACAAAAGTTTTCAACTTGGCTGTCATGTAATGAGTAATGAGTTTGAAAAAGCATCACACGATATAACTGACTTCAATAAACCTTTCAGAAATCCTTGTAATGTAGTTCATGAAAAAGATGCAACGAAAATAGTTATGGGACGGGCGGCGAACTGACGGATGGACGGTTGGACGGACGGACAGACAGAGATAAAACAGTATACCCCCACTTTTTCGAAGTGGCGGTCTAATGATTGTGTCAACATTAAGACATTACAATACTAATATGATATAATTATATTTATAGCACTATAAGCCTCAGTCACAATCGGAGCTAAGACAAAATATACAAAAAAAATACGTATTAATATCAATTAACAGTCAGTATCCAGACATGTACTACATTATTCAAAAGAACTAACGATATGATCCTCATTTTTTTCTCCATAATAGTAAAGTTTTCTTGTGTTCACTTCGAAATTAATCATAATTGTCTAACGTTTTAAAGTTCTGATATGTGCTAGAAATATGGCGAAAGAATTCCTCCCTCAAATTATAATGAAGTGAGCATTCGATTGAAAAATGACGCTCATCCTAAACTGTATCAGCTGTACAATACGATTTTTTGAGTATTTATCATTTTCAATTCTTCATGTAATGGAAGAGCACCGATTCTGAATTAACATATAAATTACCTTTCTTAAAATCAATGATATCTAAATATGTTTCTTCTTGAAACCAATTTTTAAATGAAAAATAAGTTTCCCACAAAACACATATTATTACTAAGTTTTTACAATTAAACAATTTGACAAAGACACAAGGACAAGAATGTCACACATTGTCTTATTCTACTAGTTTGTTATTGTCTTTTATACTGCACTCGTTCTACTTGAGCAGTCAAAATGCGTTGACTGTATATTTCTATGACATATACAGTCACTGGCCCGATATCACTTTTCCTTATGCATATTTAGATAGAAATTGCCGAAATATTCATGTCCGTCATATTTGTTTTTCGTAATAAGTTTTGTTGTAAATTATCATGCAGTCCTGCATCTCCACCAATCATTAAAAAAGAGGCATATCTTTCTCTATAGAATTTAAAATAATCTTAGGATACAAAATCGGTCTCCCAACAAAATATTGAGTGTCATCTCTCGGATTATGTCTGAACGATCGCTATTAGAAGTGCTACATGTACTGTCTCTGTATTTCGTGGATTCACATTCCCGAACGTGATACCGTATTCATGATTGATCATGATTGGAATTGCTCATCTTTTCTGAGCACATATTTCGTCCTATTTGTCTTCTTATTTTTTAGGTTCTGGGTACGTATTTGTCTCTTTGTTTTTCTTATTTTGACTGACGCTACTTTATCCCATTATTTCTGCAACAAAATAAATTTAGATAAAACTCAGATGAATGATACAAGGAGAGAAAGTGTTGCGACCAAAGAGGGCGGGTAGTGTTTTCCAACTCCGATGTATTATTTATTTATGTAGTTCATAGTGGGGGAACCTCACTCCCCTGATACGCGAAAAGGGGGATTCGAAGATCTAGTGAAAAGAAGGTAGATCAAGACACACATGCAAGAAATAGCGAGCTAGAACAGCACAGACTGATAGTAGACACACAAACAACGAAATATAAAGATAAATAAAGTAACTAGGCACGCAAAACGAAAGAGGGGCGAGGTTAAGGACTGAGCAGTTGCTATAATCATGTGTATCAACTCCAATATACTGAGACAAAATTAATGTCCGCATGCAAAAAATAATTGGAATCAAAACGGACAACCACAAATATCAGAGAGCGGAGTTTTTTTTTTTTAGAGAAAATTTATCCATACACTAAGAAAAACGCATATTGTCGGAATAATGGGCTGTCGGAGTTATGGGTTGTCGTAATAATGGGCTGTCAATAGTACATGTTGTCGGAGTATTGGGCTGTCCGAATAATGGTTGTCAGACTAATGGGATGTCACCATTTTTTTTTACCCTCCCCCTTTTTTCCAATATCCGTTATTTTTTCGTTTTCTATTTTAAAATTCACTCTCTTTAGTAATATATCCGTGACATGGCTGTGGATAGTAAACTTGGAATTGATAGTAAATAGCAAAACCAAGTAATTTGTAGTGTATTTATGTTCTAATGACACGTACAGACAGACGCGAAAAAAATCATGAAATAATACGAAAGTGAGAAAACGAAAATATAACAGATTTTGGAAAAAAAAGGGTAGGGTAAAAAAAATGTCCTGTACCCAAGTACCTATGCTTACTATTAAAGCAATAATTTGAGAAATATATATTAAAGGTTATACTAATGATCACTAATATGTGAATATTATGAGTCCAGGTAACTCGATCAACTTGATTTGTACGTATGAAAAATTATATTTATTATCTGGTCATGTCCCGCGTATTTTTTGTAATGTTGTTATAATAACAGTGTAAGTTAAGACCAAAAAGTAGACCAGGAAAATACTTTATTATCTTTACTAGTTAATTTCTGGAGATCATGTGTTTGTCATTTATTCTGTTATTCACATCTTTTAAACAATTATATTATATACGCATCATATCAATCTATCAATTAGGATACATTATTTTATTTGGCTTAATAACATATTATTGGTATTTAGTGCGACCGTGCACCTTTCGGTTGTCTCGAGTGTTTTCTATTATAGCAATGTTTAAGTCGTCATGTTGCGGGATTTTCAAATCCCAAAAGAAGAACACACTTCAAATTCAACATGATTTTCGATTTGGTAACCGCATTACTTTAATATAGATCATTATATATTACATAACCTTACACAATCAATTTACTTTTTATGATTAATCTGATATGCATGCCCAATATATTTTATTCCCAAAACCTTATGGGACATGGTCAAAGTGTCGTGCAAACAAAATTATTGTTTATTGTCACGGAATAATTACAAACTGTGCTATAGTTTTTAAGATTATTGGATAATTGACTTGTTCTATAGGTACATGTACCTTACTTACCCAGGTGACATATCAGTTGTACCCTTGATATTGGTATAAATTCAAATCACAGGCACTTGTTTCTATCCCTTTGATGACCCACTATTAACGTATATATTTACCAGAAATAATGGTTTTAAGCGGAGAGGTGAAAAAATTACTTGGGTACCTTCTCGAAAATATACGTTGATAGTGGGTCTTCCAATGGATAGAAACAAGTGCCTGTGATTCAAATGCTTAATGATATATTAAAAGAAGATGTGGTATGATTGCCAATGAGACAGCTGTCCACAAGAGACCAAAATGACACAGACATTAACAACTATAGGTCACTGTACAGCCTTCAACAATGAGCATAGCCCATACCACAAAGGCCCCGATATGACAATGTAAAACAATTCAAACGAGAAAACTAAGATACATGTATATGTACATTGTACATGTTGTATATGAAGATTAATTAGATTAAAGTAAACAATGTGGTATGTTTCCAAAATAAATGCTATCCGCTAAAGACCAACTGATGTTGATCCAATTACTATAGCCAAACAAATGATACGTACATGTAGGTTACCATACTTCCTTCATTTATATTATGATTATTGAGTATTTTTTTGGAAACATTTCAAACCTTTACATGCTGTTTATATATATGTTACAGTAAATAGGTGAAATTAGGAATTACATGTAATTACTAAAATTTAGGAATTACGGGTAATTCCCGATGCACTTAGTTAATACAAGTAATTCCTTAAACGGCCCAGTTATTACCAGTAATTACTAAATTTAAAATGAATATTTACACCTATTTACTGACTGCTAAAACAACCATAACTTTTGATCACCTGACCATAATACAACATTGTTTTAGCTGTGTAATACTAACTAGAAGATCAGTTAGTACTCTTAAAATTTTGAATGGTTGATATGTATAAAAAATATCTTGAATAAATATGGACTTTCAAATATTTGGTTAAATCAGAGTAACTTTAGTTTTAATCCAAAATAGTTTAAGTTGAGCATTATAATACAGATAATTTTTGACCAACTTCAAGTGTTTAGTAATTACATGTAATTCCTAATTTCACCTATTTACTGTAACATATACATGTTACTACAGTTCAGCGACTCAAGTTTAAAAGGCATTTATATTAAAAAAAAATGATGCCAAAGTGTGACAAACATGGTAAAAAATTAAGTCATTGCTAATCTTTTTTCTATCATTTTTCTTTAATCCAGAGACATTCAAGTTTACAAAACTACCAAGGGTTGATGCAAAATAATAAAGACAGAAATTTTAACAACATTTTACTCATAAGAATTCATCCACTTTTCAAAGGAAACAACAAAATAATAATATCAACTGACAAACATAAATAAGAATATAAATATCAATTTAATGTTTTTGTTTGTTGCAATAAAGGTACTAAATGATTTTCCTGCATTTTTTTTTTTACTTTATAAACAGTTTTTTTTTTTTTTAAATATGTAAATTTCACCAATTTTTAGTGTATCTTTAATATCTTATTTCAAAAGTTTTTATATCTCTTTGCAAAAGCTTTAATTGTATATAAAAAGTATAAGGAAGCAAACATATATGATCTAATTACATCCTCTGAAAATTTCACAACAATTGCTTCAGTCAATTCTAAGTTTTCTTCATTTAAAAAATACCAACATGTGTTTTTTATCCTTTTGTTACACTCCTGACATATTTTTTCAGTAACTGTAAGACTGTTTTTTAATGGAATGTTTAGAAAATCAGTAATGATATATCTATTTTAAATTTACAATCTCACAAATAAATAAATTTATTAGATATTTGATTACATATTTTTTTAATTTCTGAGCAAAGAGCAAACTTTTAACATGTTTAATGAGAATTGCACTTTAATTTTTAAGAATCTTTGGTGAATAGTGTGCAGAAAAATCACTTTTACAAGACAGATTGGCTTTCTCATTACATTGTAAAGATGTTACAATTATTTTTATAAAGAATCATGTTGAATTTTGTTATAGATAAGCTACATCAGAAACTTGTCAGGAGTGTAACAAATGACCATAATTTATTGCTACCATATTTTAACCTGAAACTGACCTGAAATCATGTAGAGTCTTTATATTTCACATATTATTTTAGTGCAAATTAAGAACAGGTTAAAAAAAAATATATACTTCTTACATATTTACAAATTTTGCTTATTGTCTATTTAAAAAAAAAGATGGCTTTCCTTTAAACTGTGTTCAGTCTCTTGTTTGATACTATATATATGCTGTTTTTATGTCAGATAATGTATTATGATAAGTTTGTTCGTACTACCAAAGATGGTAGCATTATGTGCTCTGTATATTAAAAATTGTCCAAAAATGTACCCAAAAATGTCAGGAGTGTAACGCTTTAAAATGTTTAAGTGTAACATTCATGTTATTTTTTATAGAAACAATGTTGTTATTATTGGTTGTTCTTTTCTGGAATTTGAGTGTGAACACCATCTGTTGCATATTTTCAGTAACAAACATGCCATTATTGTGGCCTTTATTGCTTGTTTATGCTCAATACTTGTATGTCAGGACTGTAACACATTTAAACAAGCTATGTGTAGTTCAATTGCAATTTTAGTTCAAAAATTTCAAAAAGTAATGATGTAGACTTGTATTCTGTGTTAAGCTAAGGTGTAGTAATGTCATTTTATAATAATTGTCAGCTTGTTTTTCTTCCAATAACTTACCTTTGCTAATAAGATTGAACTTTATAAGGCATTTTTTGTGTTACACTCCTGACATTGAAGTATTGAGCATACAAAAGCAATGAAGGCCATAATAATGGCATGTTTGTTACTGATAAACTGTAACAGGTAATGTTCACTGAAATTCAAGAAAAAACAACAACTATAACAACATTGTTTCTAAAAAAAATACATCTTAGCCCAGTTGTTACACTCCTGATAGACCTGGGTAGTCCTCTTATTGTAACCATAATATTCCAGTAGTAGAACTTCAGGGTCAACTGGATGCACCTGTGCCAAGCTATGATACTAAACAAAAAAAATAAACCGTGCAAGATGTACAGAAACATGTTATTTCACCTACAAAGACATTTTCTGGCAGCATATTGACTTTTACTAACAATGTTTTTTTACACAAACTTATTTTACTTACCTTATGAGGCTCATAAAAATGTAAATATATGGAAGAATTGAACAAGAAATCATAGTCAAGATATAATAGTTGGATGAAAGATATTGTTTGGTATTGTATCTGCCCTTATTTATTCTATATCATCAATGAATGCACATGCTTTCTTCTAAATGTCACACTAAAAGCGTTACACTCCTGACATTTTGAGGTACAATTTTGGACAATATTTTTTAAACAGAGCACATACTGCTATTTTCTTTGGTAGTTAGGACCAACTAATCATAATACATTATCTGACCTAAAAACATTACAGATATAGTATCATACAAGAGACTGACAAAGGTTTAAAGGAAAGGCATCATTTTTTTTGAAATAGCCCATAAAAGAATTTAAACTTAATATCATTTTGTATGAACATCATGTTGAATATTTACATTTTCTCAAAAAGTTTTTATTTTACTTAGCTAATAAAGAAGATGATGGATTCCCAGACAGAAATCTTGATGACAGTGAAAAAAATGAAGAATTGCACCAATTGTTACAGAGAATCGATTTCAAGCAGAAACAGATGCTCAAAGATAAGGGAATACAACAGCCATCCATGTTCCTTCACATATAAAGGTATATATTGTATATATATATTTTGTCTACATTTTCTGAATTTATGATTTTAAAAATCTTTCAAAAGATATAAATGTACATTGTAAGTCATGTAATTCAAATAGAGACGTGCCATTGTCTTTGATAAAAGATAGAGTTACATGTATGCCTTTTTAGTATTATCAGCTTATATACTTACTTAGCCTTGTTAAAATCTATAAATATACCTTATGTATATTACATGTATGTTGAAATGTCTGTCAGAATATAATTTAATTTGTAAATCTATATACCAGCATAGTTAATCAGCCATATTTTTTATGCCAGAATCAATGTATAATACAATCATGACAATGGACAGCAAAGTTGCAATATCATAACAACAAATTTTTGTTTGCATAAATTTAGGATACCAGCATGTCCTCATTTTATTCAAAATATTGATACGTAACAAAATTTCAGTAGTTTTGATACCTCCAGCTGACTTGTACAGCAAAATTGTTTGACCGCATTCACCAAAACTGACCATATGTGCACTTTAATTTGTAAATCTATATACCCGCATAGTAAATTAGCCATATTTTTTATGTCAGGATTCAATGTGTAATACAATCATGACAATGGACAGCAAAATTGCAATATAATAACAAAAAATTTTCGTTCGCATAAATTTAGGATACCAGCATGTCCTCATTTTATTCAAAATATTGATCCGTAACAAAATTTCAGTAGTTTTGATACCTCCAGCTGACTTGTACAACAAAATTATTTGACCACATTACCAAAACTGACCATATGTGAGCTTTGAATTGTAAATCTATATACCCGCATAGTAAATCAGCCATATTTTTTATGTCAGGATTCAATGTATAATACAATCATGACAATGGACAGCAATATTGCAATATAATACCAACAAATTTTTGTTCACCTAAATTTAGGGTGCCAGCATGTCCTCTTTTTATTCAAAATACTGATACGTTACAAAATTTCAGTAGTTTTGATGCCTCCAGTTGACTTGTACAACAAAATTATTTGACCGCATCCACCAAAACTGACCATATATGCACTTTAATTTGTAAATCTATATACCCACATAGTAAATCAGCCATATTTTTTATGTCAGGATTCAATGTATAATACAATCATGACAATTGACAGCAATATTGCAATATAATAACAACGAATTTTTGTTCGCATAAATTTAGGATACCAGCATGTCCTCATTTTATTCAAAATATTGATACGTAACAAAATTTCAGTAGTTTTGATACCTCCAGCTGACTTGTACAACAAAATTGTTTGACCGCATCCATCAAAACTGACCATATGTGAACTTTAATTTGTAAATCTATATACCCGCATAGTAAATCAGCCATATTTTTTATGTCAGGATTCAATGTATAATACAATCATGACAATGGACAGCAAAATTGCAATATCATAACAACAAATTTTGGTTCGCATAAATTAAGGATACCAGCATGTTCTCATTTTATTCAAAATATTGATACGTAACAAAATTTCAGTAGTTTTGATACCTCCAGCTGACTTGTACAAAAATTGTTTGACTGCATCCACCAAAACTGACCATATGTGAACTTTAATTTGTAAATCTATATACCCGCATAATAAATCAGCCATATTTTTTATGTCAGAATTCAATGTATAATACAATCATGACAATGGACAGCAAAATTGCAATATAATAACAAAAAATTTTCGTTCGCATAAATTTAGGATACCAGCATGTCCTCATTTTATTCAAAATATTGATCCGTAACAAAATTTCAGTAGTTTTGATACCTCCAGCTGACTTGTACAACAAAATTATTTGACCACATTACCAAAACTGACCATATGTGAGCTTTGAATTGTAAATCTATATACCCGCATAGTAAATCAGCCATATTTTTTATGTCAGGATTCAATGTATAATACAATCATGACAATGGACAGCAATATTGCAATATAATACCAACAAATTTTTGTTCACCTAAATTTAGGGTGCCAGCATGTCCTCTTTTTATTCAAAATACTGATACGTTACAAAATTTCAGTAGTTTTGATGCCTCCAGTTGACTTGTACAACAAAATTATTTGACCGCATCCACCAAAACTGACCATATATGCACTTTAATTTGTAAATCTATATACCCACATAGTAAATCAGCCATATTTTTTATGTCAGGATTCAATGTATAATACAATCATGACAATTGACAGCAATATTGCAATATAATAACAACGAATTTTTGTTCGCATAAATTTAGGATACCAGCATGTCCTCATTTTATTCAAAATATTGATACGTAACAAAATTTCAGTAGTTTTGATACCTCCAGCTGACTTGTACAACAAAATTGTTTGACCGCATCCATCAAAACTGACCATATGTGAACTTTAATTTGTAAATCTATATACCCGCATAGTAAATCAGCCATATTTTTTATGTCAGGATTCAATGTATAATACAATCATGACAATGGACAGCAAAATTGCAATATCATAACAACAAATTTTGGTTCGCATAAATTAAGGATACCAGCATGTTCTCATTTTATTCAAAATATTGATACGTAACAAAATTTCAGTAGTTTTGATACCTCCAGCTGACTTGTACAACAAAATTGTTTGACTGCATCCACCAAAACTGACCATATGTGAACTTTAATTTGTAAATCTATATACCCGCATAATAAATCAGCCATATTTTTTATGTCAGAATTCAATGTATAATACAATCATGACAATGGACAGCAAAATTGCAATATAATAACAAAAAATTTTGGTTCGCATTAATTTAGGATACCAGCATGTCCTCATTTTATTCAAAATATTGATCCGTAACAAAATTTCAGTAGTTTTGATACCTCCAGTTGACTTGTACAACAAAATTATTTGACCGCATTACCAAAACTGACCATATGCGAACTTTAAATTGTAAATCTATATACCCGCATAGTAAATCAGCCTTATTTTTAATGTCAGGATTCAATGTATAATACAATCATGACAATGGACAGCAATATTGCAATATAATAACAACAATTTTTTGTTCACATAAATTTAGAATTCCAGCATGTCCTCATTTTATTCAAAATATTGATAAGTAACAAAATTTCAGTAGTTTTGATACATCCTGCTGACTTGTACAACAAAATTATTTTACCGCATCCACCAAAACTGACCATATGTTCACTTTAATTTGAAAATCTATATACCCGTATAGTAAAACAGCCATATTTTTTATGTCAGGATTTAATGTATAATACAATCATGACAATGGACATGCAGCGATATTGCAATATAATAACAAAAAAGTTTAGTTCGCATAAATTTAGGATACCAGCCTGTCCTCATTTTATTCAAAATATTGATATGTAACAAAATTTCAGTAGTTTTGATACCTCCAGCTGACTTGTACAACAAAATTATTTGACCGCATCCACCAAAACTGACCATATGTGCACTTTAATTTGAAAATCTATATACCCGGACAGTAAATCAGTCATTTTTTTATGTCAGGATTTAATGTATAATACAATCATGACAATGGACAGCAATATTGCAATATAATAACAACAATTTTTTGTTCACATAAATTTAGAATTCCAGCATGTCCTCATTTTATTCAAAATATTGATACGTAACAAAATTTCAGTAGTTTTGATACCTCCTGCTGACTTGTACAACAAAATTATTTTACCGCATCCACCAAAACTGACCATATGTTCACTTTAATTTGAAAATCTATATACCCGTATAGTAAATCAGCCATATTTTTTATGTCAGGATTTAATGTATAATACAATCATGACAATGGACATGCAGCGATATTGCAATATAATAACAAAAAATTTTAGTTCGCATAAATTTAGGATACCAGTCTGTCCTCATTTTATTCAAAATATTGATATGTAACAAAATTTCAGTAGTTTTGATACCTCCAGCTGACTTGTACAACAAAATTATTTGACCGCATCCACCAAAACTGACCATATGTGCACTTTAATTTGAAAATCTATATACCCGGACAGTAAATCAGTCATTTTTTTATGTCAGGATTTAATGTATTATACAATCATGAAAATGGACAGCAATATTGCAATATATAATAACAACAAATTTTTGTTCGCATAAATTTAGGAAACCAGCATGTCCTCATTTTATTCAAAATATTGATACGTAACAAAATTTCAGTAGTTTTGACACCTCCAGCTGACTTGTACAACAAAATTATTTGACCGCATTACCAAAACTGATCATATGTGCACTCTATTTGTAAATCTATATACACCATGACGTACCCGCATAGTATTAATCAGCCATATTTTTTATGTCAGGAATCAATGTATAATATAATCATGACAATGGACAGCAATATTGCAATTTAATAACAACAAATTTTTGTTCGCATCAATTTAGGATACCAGCGTGTCCTCCTTTTATTCAAAATATTGATACGTAACAAAATTTCAGTAGTTTTAATACCTCATGCTGACTTGGAAAACAAAACTATTTGACCAAAACTGATCATATGTGCACTTTTATTTGCAAATCTATATACCCGCATACCATTGTACCGAGCGCCTTAATGTCTTCTCCTGGCGCTCCTGTTCACATTTTAGTAGGACCGTAAATGTACACGTAATCAATAATATTGGAAAACTATTAATGCAAAAAATATTCTGAATAAATTGAGAATGTCAGAATTTCATCTCTTTATTCATAATAACAGTCACATCATATTTAGGAGTTCATGATGGTGTACGTGTAAAACAAAACTATTATTCCACATCATCAAAGTACCAACACTGACATGTCTGAATTCCTTTGTACTATTTACAATGATTTAATAAAAAAAAGTATACGCGGTTCTCTTCTTGGTATCTTTATGTCGGTTGATTGATTTTGTTTATAGTTAACGTCAAGTGGCAACTATTTCATTAAAGTGCGCATTGAGTATAATTTTAGGACGTCCCATATAAATATCGGTAATGACAAATCTCTCGATAAATCTGACGAATTTGACGAGATTGTTGATAGTTTTACCACACCGTATGCTTACGGACACTGTACATTTTCTGTTAGAATATTCTGCGGGAAATAGAATAGTAAATCCAATGCAAACAAGTTGAATATCAATGAAATATCCATGCAAGTATAAATTTATGCATAAAGTAAAATTTAGGAAGGGACAGGTAAACAACGGGGAACGAAGTAACGTAGACAATGTTGCCGATATCACGTGATATAAGAATATTGTTCCGATGCGTTGGATAACCTTTCTATCCGCCTTCTAATAAAAAAAACTCTGTGTAATCGTATAGCCATTTTTTATTTATATAAGAATACATGTATATCAAATAAAAGAGAGCATTTTTATTATCTATAGTAGAGTCTAGCGAGTAAATAATAAATGATATATGTGGAAAAACAATGCGAATGTTGTTTACATATTTTAATGAAAGCTCAAGTCTGATATGAAAACTCTTATAACGATAATCTGTCATAAGCAGACCTATCCTCAGGTCTGGTCAATAGCAGACTTGTCCACAGGTCTGGTCAAAAGCAGACCTGTCCTCAGGTCTGGTCAGGAGCAGACCTGTCCACAGGTCTGGTCTGAGGCAGACCTGTCCTCAGGACTGGTCAAAAGCAGACTTGTCCACAGGTCTGGTCTGGGGCAGACCTGTCCTCAGAACTGGTCAAAAGCAGACTTGTCCACAGGTCTGGTCTGGAGCAGACTTGTCGATAGGTCTGCAGCAGTCCTAAAAAAGCAGACCGTAGGTCTGGTCCACCAACGACGAAGTTAACTTGCTTGACTGCTTAAAAATTCTCAAGTTAACTTAGAAAGCAGTCAACAAGTTAACTCTAAGTTAACTTTTGTCAAGGTTAGGACCGCACCCATCTGTACATATATTACGGATTACAAATGTGTCGAAGTTTGTGATTGGATAACAACACAGAGATGTCAGTATATATTCAGGAAACTGCCGGGTATATACGACGTTTTTATCCCCAATTGGAACATCAAAAACGTCATCATAACACCGGTTACTATGTGACGTAGTCAAAAGCTATCAGACTGTCAGAGGCTCACAGAGGGAAAATAATGACGTGCTTCAGTCAATAATACATCTTTGATACAAAATCACGCATTTTACACTTTTAATACTTAAATTTAATGTTAAAAGTGTTATTATAAATTATTACATACACGATAAAATTATGTTCACAGCAAATTAGAAAATCCTTCACGTATGCCGAACATATCAGGTTGGGTTTTTCAATATACATGTTGTCAACAAACACCTGCACTGGAAAATAACATTAAGTCAGGGGTAATCCGTAATATATGTGTAATTCAGGTCTCAGAAAGGGTATATACTGTGACATTCCCGGCTTAGGGCTTATATCCCCTTCGCCTTCGGCTCAGGGGATATAAACTCTAAGCCGGGAATGTCACAGTATATACCCTGTCTGAGACCTGAATAACATATAATATGCATGTGATCATAATGTTTTAAATAGCCAAACATTGTAAAATATATATATATACAACTCATCTAAACATCAACCCAACAATGTTAGATCTGTAAATTTGCTTTCGCAAATTTTTGGTTCTTCCCTCGCCGGGATTCGAACCCATGCTACTGTGATATCGTGACACCAAATCGCCTGCACTGCAGCCGTCCCGCTAGACATATATATATATATTGAGTATTGGAAATCCTGTACACCCTTTCCTTAGACCAAGTTTAACAAATATAATATGAATGTTTAAATTCAACTAATTATCTCCTGGCAATACACATTTATTTTAGGAACATTTTATGTTTTATTTTGCAGTAAGCAGCTGTTTGTGATGCTTATAGGCATAAACAATCTAGTCTGGACATGTAAAACAGCAGCTGGTTCTATTTTGAAGTAAGCTATTTGGTGATTACATTAATTTGACATGACCAGACCAAGTCTTGGGATAAATTAATAGTACTCATTGTCATGATTGTACTAGCTTTTTATTGTTTTATATATTTTATGGAAAATACTGTTAGTTGAGGCCTGCAAAAATTAATTTATAAGGAGATGAAGTGTTGTTGCCAATGAGAGTAGAGACATCTAACAAATAGCATGAATAGAGTCATGGAGGATTGAATTCATACTCATTTTTATTAGAGTGTTACAAAATAATTGCAGGAAAAAAAAACAACAACAACAAAATCAAAATAATTGTGTATTTAGTAGAATTAGCCAAATCAAACAATAACTGACTTAAATCTTGTTTGAAATTTTCACATTTCTATTGATTAAATATTATTTTATAGATCAAATAATAAATAGATAAAAGGGCAGTAATCCAGTCTCAGATTTTTGTTTTGGTTATATTGTATACAGCTGATTGTATTTTAATACTATTTACAAATACTTCTTATATGTCAAAAGAAAAAAAAATTGCTGTACCTGATATTGTGATTTATATTGAAATTGATAAAGACAACAAACTCAATAATGAGCTATTCCAATATCAATCTCCCTAGCGAAAAAAAGGGGGTGCTACTTAATTTTAGACCTCCATAGTGCCCATAGACACATCAAACACTTGCCAAAATATAAGCCTGAACCCCTGAGGGGATCACACATCAAATTATAAAAGTTGTATATATTCTACACCGTGAATAAGACCAAACAATGATAGAAGGAGTGAGTTTTAAAATATAGTTGAAAAACTAAACTGATACAAATCAATAATTTTTTTGATGTTGATAAATAAATCACAATGTGTAATAGTTGTAATAAATTGTTATGCCAGCCTACAATAGTAGAAGGGGTTTATGTTTAATGATCCATGCTTTTGTTTGTTTATTCTTTCATCTGTTCTGCTTTAGGTTCAAGTTTTGGTAAAAGTTTTTGGTCAGGATAGTTGTTAATGATGTTAACGACCAATCAACTTAAAAATAAATATACATGTGCCTTATGTTATGATCTTTCTAAGGATAAATTAATGGTTTGACCCCAATTTCATGGTCCATTGAAAATAGAAAATTTATCACAACTTCTAGCTATTCTTTTTATAGAGTTATTCCACGAGATATTTTTGGGTCACTCATTAGAATATCTTTTAAATATATGATTTTGATTACAACTGCATTAAGATAGAATAATTGCATGCAGAAAATTATTGCTTTTGTCACATATATATCACTTGTCAATTTAATAAAATTAAACATTTTTTTTTATTACTTTATTACAGAAGCTACAAAATAGAGCTAAGGCCCTTTAAGCCAAGAAACTGCCAGTGTCAGAAAAGGACAAACTTAGAAAGGCCATGCAAATTGATTTAATGTCAAGTTGGGACAGTGATTCTGTAGATAAACTCGCCTGATCACAACTGGGATTTGACTGTCACAAGATTTTAAATCTTACATGGATAAACTAAAGTCATTTACTAGACTGTAAATACCAGAGATAGCTGAATGCACAAGGCAAAGAGCTGAGGTCCAAGTAAATCAGAGAGGCCTTGTCACAAGAAATGTACAGAACTTGCATGGATTTTTACTTAAGGGCATATGACACAAAATTGAGAGATATCAATAAAAATTTCTTTAAATTTTAATAAGGACCAATTCAAAGGTACACTTTTGGAATTTGCAAGAACAAAAATACCTTCATGTTTACTTTTGAATTATAGTTGACAGTTTTCAGTTTAAGGGGGGAACCCTTAAAATGAAGTGGTTTGGTTTATTGAATTTGATTATTTTTTAAAGTAAAAAAATGAATTACTGCTCTTTTATTTCAACATTTGCATTTTTTATTTAAATTATTTACAAGTGCAGCATATCGGTGACATCAGATTATGTTAATGTGTTTGGTTAAACTACATATATTTCTTTTTACTTAAACTTTCTGTTGCCTTTTCTAATTAATTAAATGCTGAATAATAATTTGAGTGTTGCTCATTTCAGTGTGTTGTATTTGCTGTCAAGATTTTTCCTGTAAGATTTCACATTATTTATAATCGCTTGGTCAAAGGGAGATAACTATTTGAATCTTCACATTAGATAATCTGCGAAGAGGATTATGTAAAATGTAAATAGTTGAAAATTAATTTTATGGTTCAATAAAATCAAAATAAGTTATTGCCATTCATTATAAATAAATTTCTATCAAAAATAAGGCTCAAAGAATTTTTTTATTTTATTTATATAAATAATAACAAAGTACACACATCATGCACATGTTGACTTCATAAAATTTGTAAACAAAAAAAATTGAAAATAAAACTAAAAAATTTTAACTAATCAGGAGACAGTCAATACACCAAATATATTTATAAGCATATAAACTTATTATTTTCTTCAATTGTCCAAGTACATATTCAATATTGATAATTTTTTGCTTGACATTACATAATTTTGTTGATAAAAGTTTATTTGTGTGCTATTTTATTCAATTGTACATATTTGAAGTATTTAATTACACCTTATTATTTTTATTCTTGCATACAGCATTTGGAATGAAATTTTAATCAATGTTCGAACAGCAGGATGTTTTTTTTGTCGAGCCTGCAACTTTTGTTGCAGAAAGCTCGACATAGGGATAGTGATCGGGCGGCGGCGTTAGCTAACTTTTTAAAAGCTTATTATTTTAGAAGGTGGAAGACCTGGATGCTTCATACTTTGTATATAGATGCCTCATGTTACGAAGTTTCCGTCAGTCACATGTCAAATGTCCTTGACCTCATTTTCATGGTTCAGTGACCACTTGAAAAAAAAGATCAGAGATTTTGTAATGTTGAATTCTCTCTTATTATAAGTAATAGAATAATTATATTTGGTATGTGCGTACCTTGCAAGGTCCTCATGCCCGTCAGACGGTTTTCACTTGACCTGACCTCATTTCATGGATCAGTGAACAAGGTTAAGTTTTGGTGGTCAAGTCCATATCTCAGATACTATAAGCAATAGGGCTAGTATATTTGGTGTATGGAAGGACTGTAAGGTGTACATGTCCAACTGGCAGGTGTCATCTGACCTTGACCTCATTTTCATGGTTCAGTGGTTATAGTTAAGTTTTTGTGTTTTGGTCTGTTTTTCTCATACTTTATGCAATAGATCTACTATATTTGTTGTATGGAATGATTGTAAGGTGTACATGTCTAGCGAGCAGATGTCATCTGACCTTCACCTCATTTTCATGGTTGAGTGGTCAAAGTTAAGTTTTTGAGTTTTGGTCTTTTTATCTAATACTATATGCCATAGGTCAACTATATTTGGTGTATGGAAATATTTTATGATCTATATGTCAGTCGCGCAGGTTTTATTTGACCTCGACCTCATTTTCACGGTTCATTGCTCAGTGTTAAGTTCTTGTGTTTTGGTCTATTTTTTTAAAACTATAAGTAATAGGTCAACTATATTTGTTGTATGGAAGCATTGTTAGCTGTACATGTCTGCCTGGCATGGTTCATCTGACCTTGACCTCATTTTCGTGGTTCATTGCTCTTTGTTTAGTTATCTTGGTTAATGTTAAGTTTATGTGACAGTTTTTAATAAAGCTTTATACTTAGGACTATCAACATAATATCAATGATAAGTAAAGAAGGCGAGACATTTCAGTGTGTGCACTCTTGTGAATTTACGAATTATGTTAATCATGTAAATAATGTTATGTTTTTTGTTTTTTGCTTTTTGAAGTTTTTAAAATTGACAAATAATGCTAGCAGGGGAGATTATTCATTAATATTTTTATGATGCCAAACTTGAAATTTAGAGGTGCCTATGTTTGCTATTTGTTATAACCCAATTGTTATGATTCTTAAATAATCTATACAAGTAAGCATGTTAATTTGTCAATAACCATTATTTTATTAATTAGTTTGAATTTGATGAGGTTCTTTGATGTAGAACTTTACTTTTTTTAAACAAAAGTGTTTTTTTATTTGTTTTAAATGTTTTTAAAATTGTATAACAAACTTTTTGACAATTATTTTAATTTATCACCAAAACAACTCTAATTTGTCAGTATCTGAATAAAATTAATTTGTTAGATACTTTGTTTCTTTTATTGAAGTATATACAAAGGGAGATAACTCAAAATTGTTTTTTTTTATTATTCTAACCCGATTAGAAGTGATGAAAATAACTATGCCCTAGACAGGATGACAATAAGAAAATGCTAGAAATTGTTGTGTATGGTTATGCTTTGTCCAAAAGTTTTTGTTATCTCCTGTATTGTATATTGCTGCCATTGTCAAAATCCAAATCACACATAGATAGTCTTGTCCTATAGTTTATATCTGGTGTTTGTGTTTTTTGTATGTCTTAGATTCTAACTCTTCAAGTTCTTATATAACTTCAGATGCATTGCCATTCTTTACATATAGGTAAAGGCATATTTACAAAATGGTATTGAGCTTTGCAAATGAGTGACATGTATTCGTTGGATTATTGTTTAAGTTTCATCTGAAAAATACAGTCTTCAATGTTACTGACAAATTATACATTTGCACATTGCCATTTGAAACCACAAATATTATTCTTCTGTAAATACACAGAGCAGCAATCCATGCCTTTCAAGTCTAATACTTTGTAAACATGGATCAGAAAAGTTGGAGGATCAATTTTTATATGTATAGTAGCTACAAAGTTATCACCATTAAAAATTCCTGTTTTTCCTAATTTTTGTTTTTTTATTTAATTAGATATTTTCAAACCAGATATTTGGGTTAAAGTAAAAACAAATCCCCAACATCCCTTTTCCAAAAAAAAAAATTTTAAAAGCAGAGGGAAAAATTCTGCCTTTTCTTTATTATTCATTTGCACTATTGTTTTGTAAGTAGTTATACAGGATTATATTGACTTTAAATTGCATTAAATTTGATGGAAGTTCTAATTTAAATAAGTCATAAACAAGAAATTTATTTGAATTTACATGTAATTAAATTACATAATTAATTAAATTTAATTTATATTTAAAATTCTTTAAATTTGAAATTTATTGAAATTTAATTTATAGTAAAAGATCTTTAAATCTCAAATTTATTCAAATTTAAATTATATCAAAACTTCTTTAAATTTGAAATTTATTGAAATTTAATTTATATTAAAAATTCTTTAAATCTAAAATTTATTCAAATTTAATTTACATAAACATTTCTTTAAATAAGAAATTTATTCAAATTTAGTCTATACTTAAATTCTTTAAATTTGAAATTTATTTAGATTTAAAAATACCTTTAAACTAGGTTGAAATTTGGGAATTTATTTGCAATATTAAATTTAGTTTAAATCTATATTAAATTAGAAATTTTCCAGCAAAGTAAATGCATAATATTTTTTGTAATTTGAAATTTCATATGCATAACATATGCATTTAATTTTATATTAAATGCATCATTTCATGCAGTGTAAGTTAAACATGATTTTGACTTTAGCGGAACCATAATATAGTGGCATTATTTTATCTCTTAAACCGTAAGTGTTGTCATTTCTTTAAAAAATCTCCATTTTTACCTTTAAGTGCTGTCAAAATAGGACTACATGCTTTTCAAAATTTCTTGCATAGGAAGCAATTGTCTTGATTCATCTTTACCAGAAAACCTCACAACCCATTACTTGAAGTTTAAGATTTATCCATTTTCAAATAAGCCAGCTGAAACAACCAACATGACTAAAGGGACATCCTTTAAAAAAAAGACGAATAACCCTATGGTGCACATTGACGGAACCTGAGTTTAATTGTAAGTTTATTTATTCATCAACGGATTCTGACAATAAGACGTTTAAGAAATAGTTCACGAAAGTCATAGATTTGTTGGAAATTTACACATGGGCTAGTTCGTGCTATTTGAATTTTATCCAGAGTGATAGGATGTGTAAATGTCCAACAAATCTATGGCTTCCATGAATTATATTTCGATTCTATTTGACAAAAACGGCAATTTCAAAACTGAAGCGAAGGACAGGGAGCCGTGTGTATGGCTGTTCGTATTTACCCCAGGTAAGATAAAAGCTACAAATTTCAAATAAATCTAGGTCTTACATGAACTATTTTTTAATCACCACTAGAAAAATTATGTTCAATCCTAATAAATTTTAACCCAAACATTTGGTTTTCGTTGGCTAATATTTACTGTATAATCAACAGTTGACATGTCGTAACTGAGGAGAGAGCCACCATATTAACTTGCTGAATTCCACAATTGTGCGAATAATGTATTTGAATAGAAAACAAAACAGCACCTACCCTAAATTTCATTTTGATGCGACATTCTCTGAACTTAGGTCGTATAGAGTTTTTATTTGTACGACGTCATGTTATTTCGTGAAATTTTATCAAATTTTTATTTTATACATTTTTTAACGTCATCCAAGTCACAATTTGTAAAAAGTTAACCATTATAGGTCAACGTACAGATTTTCACACGGAGTCTAAGCTCACACCAAACCACAACCTTGGGCACAATATAGATACAAAAATAATTCCAAAAAGGTTTAATGTAAAACATTACCATAATGACAACCACAACCTTGGACAAAATGCCTCCAAATAAGATAACGTACAAAGTTAGATAAAATAATTTTGAAATAATACGGAAATATTGTTTATAACACTTGTATATTTAAAAAAGAATTGACGAGATATAACACTGCATTAGTATACATTAAATGACAAAAATGCATTACAAATGTTATCAACAGGTCAAATAAATACAAAAGTACGATTTGAGAGTACTGACATTAACTGAAAGCTAGTTAAAAACTAATTAAACAATTAAGGATAAAACAAGATGGCATTTGATTCTAAAATTAATTAAACACATCATTATTAAGACTATTTATGTGTTTGTGAGTTTCTCTTTATAAATATTATTGCATGTTATTCTGCAGCATTTTTGCCACGTAATGCTGTCATTTAAGTTTAAGGTGTGACACCACTAATTCAGGCCCGGCCAGAAAGCACATACCAGAAAGTAGTACATATTTAACACAAAATAATAGTTCCTACGCATGAGTGTAACTTTCAAAATATGTAGAATATTTAGGAATTTTTGGTAGCAAAGGACTGGTGATCATTGTAGAACACTTTTGGACTTCTAATTTTGAATATTAAACAAACTGCACAAAATTTTAAAAAGAGGGTACATTTTGTCTGTTTGTCAGATCTGAAGTACCTGTTTTGGTACATCTGAAGTTCGGGGAACCAGTTCTTTTTTATATGCCATTGAAGGTATGTTGATTTTTTTCAGTACAAGACACCATAAAGTGTTGCTTGGAATTGCAATGATTGCCACTTTATTTGAACTTAAGATAAAAGAAATGTGCCTGCTTGGCATACTGTATATATTTTCTAATTTCAATAAGTATCCGTATTGATTTGCAAAAAAATAATTGCAAGCTAAATACAAAACTTATCCCAAATAACCGGTAATCGCCGTAAAACGTAAAAATTTGACGTAACCATTTGAGACGCAATATCGTGCTTAACGTCTCAGATACTTTTATCTTTTTGTTACATTATTAACCACAACATTGAAACTGGTCTCAGATATAAAAAGGATTAGATGATTTTGAAATTATTCATATGAAATTTCGTACATGAATGAGTGTATTATGAGCCTTTAATGGCTGATTGAAGGCGTAATTTGAAATTTTAAATTGGATAAACCAAACAAAACAAAAATACATTGCAAAATATACTACTGCTGCATTCCATCAAACACTTCACAAATGCAACAAAACCCTTTAAAAATCGTGGTTACATCCACTAGCAGTTTCCGTTATAGAAAAACAAGTTAGATCAGTCGTGTGCCTCCACATTTGATACGTTTATATATTGTAAGGATGAATCCCCGAAGGAATTGAAAACACGACGAGTACCTCACGTGCTTGTTATGTGTAGTCAGCACTTCGGTGTTGACATAAATATCAATTATGAGGTCATTTTATAAACTTTTTGTTTTCAAACTTTTTTTTCGAAGAACTAATTTCTTATCCCAAGAAAAGATAAATAGTAGGGTAGCCGTATTTGGCACACATTTTGGGAATTGTGGATCTTCAATGCTCTTCAACTTTGTACTTGTTTGGCTTTATAACTCTTTTCAACTGAGTCTGATGAGTCTTATGTAGACGAAAAACGCGTCTGACGTATTAAATTATAATCTGAAACCTTTGATAAATTTTTATCTGGTAGTTAGTTTCTTTGTATGTTGCATCGTCGTTCGTTTTTTTTTTGTTGCACTGCTGTTCAGTGTTTCGTTTTTTTACGTTTAATAGTTGATGTGTTTCCGTCAGTTTCAGTTTTTAACCCGTATTTGTGTTCTTTCAATCGATGTATGACTTTTTAAAAGCGGTCTATTACTCCTTTTATTTTCTTAAAATTTACGGGGTTTTAAGGTTTGCGTTGCCCAGAATTAAATTTTCTATGTTTAATTTTGTGGATTCGTTGTTTGTCAGCTTTTCCAAGGCTTTGTCAGGTTATTATCGATTAATGAGTTAAGATGAGATATATCTTATTGTGCAAATGAAACGAAAAAAGGATCAAACACGCATTTATACAGCTTTTTGATTTCTGTATTACACAGGTGTAATGATTTTTTCCTCACAATAAATGTTAATATGTATGAATATGAAAAAAACACCCTATAATATGATGATGTTTATGGTGGCACTACCCAGACAAGTAAACATATCTGCAATAAGAGATTTATTGTTGATGGGATGTACAAGTCCACGACCACGTTTACTCTCAGACTGTGTTTTTGTAAGATGTATTTTTAGTTTTATCCATCTGATAAGTAACGCCTATTTCAAATAATTTTATAAAGTTAAGTTCATCAGTTGACCCGGACTAGCGTTTTTAACCCTGCCCTGTGTTGATGTATATTTGTTGTGCGTTTTCTTATTTTGTACATAAAATTGTTCGTTGGTTTCCTCGTTTTAGATTTTGTCATTTCTGGACTTTTTAACAGCTAACTATGCTTTATCAAATTTTATCATTATTGAAGAGGTACAAAAGATTCCAGAGGGACAGTTAAACTCATAGATTGAAAAAAAAAAACTGACAACGCCATGGCTAAAAAAAAGACACACAGAAAAAAAATAGTACAGACGACACAACATAGAAAACTAAAGACCCAACAACACGAACCCTAAAAAACCGGGGTGATCTCAGGGTTCCGGAAGGCTAAGCAAATCCTCCACCAAATGTGGCACCCGTCGTGTTTATAATCTTATTACAAATCTGATAATTAATCTAATTCGGTAGGTCACATTCGTGAAAAGAGAAGGGTATTGTTTTTGCGACAATAGGATACATAATCCGATATCATCTGTGAAACGATTATTCTATAACGGTCAACCAACTTGTGAGGGCGTCTGTAAAATTTACAAAGGAATGATTGCAATTTCACCATTTGGAACTCTTGGTTTAAAAGCTTCCTTGTGAGCAGCAATCCTCTATCAAGGAAAACATGATAGGAAATAGAAGCCCGGGAATATCGTGTCAATTTGGAGATATATGTATAACTCTAATCTATGATAAATATGATGTCACAAACGACGAACAAAGCACAAATCTATGGCAGGTTTTGTTTTCTCCAAATCTATGGCAGATTTTGAAATTACGCAATTTTCCGTCACAATTAAGTAACGTCATGTAGCGTCGAAGCTGCCGCTAACGGGGACGGCTTTATTATGCAATGCAATACAGGAGGAAAAGACAAAGATCGAAAAGCAAGTTTTCAAAGGACCATTATCCATAACAAATAATATAAGGGGAATTGTGTTTGTTTCATGCTTTGTTTTTCCTAATGGTGTTCCTTATGTTACCTTTACCCTTAATTATAGAAGTTGCATCTGTTCATCAGGTTTGCTTTTTGCAGTGTTTATGTTATTTATTTGATCCCTTTGATTTCATCTATTTTATTTGATATGTCACATAACAAAAAGTATATTGTCAGCTATATAGCAGTGACTAACTACTATTATAGCTAATAATTTTTTTCAGGTATACGGAAAAAATAGATATGTCATACATTTCTAATAGACATTAATTTTATTTTTGCTATCAACATGTCGAATGACTGTATACTGTCGGAGAACTAAAAAATTGTTTTTGAAGGTCACGGGTTTGAGGCGAGTCATTGTTAATAACAGGACTTAATCGTCATCATTTACAAAATATTTATATTATCTAACGCTCAAATAGAGTATACATGTAATTAGTTAAAAAAAACTATTGTTTTTCGTGTTGAGAGGAGTCAGATACAGAGTAGGAAATACCAATTCTTCGGGGCATATAATTTCAACCCTAAATTTGTGACATTGCATATATGCTTCCTAGTAGTGCTCCTCGTACGTTGTTTCTTATACTGCAGGTTTTACTTTAAAGCAGCTCTTTTGCTTTCTTTGGCCGCACATTCGACATCGAAATCATTGATCAGATATGTACTGATTTGTTCGACCTGTGCTGAAAACCCGCCATAATTAGAAAACTAAAATAATTGCCAGAGATTAGGAAATTAAAAAGTTGCCATAAATTAAAGCTCTAAAAATCCGCCATAGATTAGGAAGCTAAAAAATCCGCCTTAGATTAGGCATCTAAAACATCCGCCATAAATTTGAGATGACATGACGTCATATTTACCATAGATTAGGAATCTACCATAGATTTGGAACCGACCATAGATTTGAGTCCTACATATATACTCCGTATGCAGGCGCTGCTGGGATGTTTCTACATTTGTACATCGAAATGGAAGGTTCGCAATAAGGCAGATGTATCATACAACATCATCTATTTTATTTATAAAAATGATTTTGTATGTCGAGTTGAACGCAATACGTCCTTATCATGCACTTGATTACAAATTAAAAGTTTAAGGATGAGAAATCAGTCAAAAGTATCAATGTATTAAGTAATGTGGAACAATTTATACCAGTTTATCTGTAATATCTCTTACTGTAATATCATAATCCCATTATTTACTGCACTCCAGCAATAAAATTCAAAACGGAAAGTCCGTAATGAAATGGAAATATAAGAAGTACACATTAATGTATGTGACCAACAGTCCATCTAAAGCAATACTGAAACGATCCCAATTTTTGATATATCTGAGAACTCTTTAAAATATTTTTATGTTTATTCAGTAGGTACCGTGAAGCTTGAATAGTTAGTGGTCGAATCATGAATACCTTAAAAGTCCAGAAAAATTTATTCTTCTTAACTATGCGGTTGAAGATTGCAGGATAAAAACAAAATATGTCGGAAATTTAACGAAATGTGTACTCGCTATGACGAGCCTCGCTTTCCGTTATGTTTTTAATTAAATCTGTATGAAATATTTACATATTTTACGAAAATGTAAATTATATTGTATTTATTTTAACATGCCAGTAGTTAGAAGATAACAATTTGAACAATCCCTAAACATACATGAAATGTACAATATATGAACATTGTCAGAAAACATAAAGTTTACTTGTAAAAGCTTAAGCAAAAGGACGAAAAATGAGACTCGCCGAGTTTTCTCCAGTTACGTAACAAGTACAAACGCATTTTATATATTGGACAATGTACATATATGTTTTATTGTTTTATTTGTATCATGTTACTTTAGTGGTTGCAATCAAAATATTTTTCTGTCTTTTTTAAAGGGAATCGATATAGTTTGAACGTAGACGTAAATAGGACCCAAAAATTAACTCATACGCTCAAAGGAATATCAATATTAAAGCTTTGTGTAAACGAGGACGCGAGGTAACAGGAGACTTAAAATAAAGCAAAACATTATTTGTGTCCCTATGATTTATAAAATAATTCGCTGATTGCAGGATGTTATTTGAACCGTAACTGTTTTGTCTTAAATTGAACAGAATGCATTTTTCTGCACAGATTACCATAAATCCAGCTGTTATGGCAAGTAACTCATCCCCATATTCCGAAACTTGGTTACATGACTTTCTACAATCAAATTTAATATTTTCCTTATCTTATAAATAAAATTATATAACTGGTATATGATGTATTCTAGAATAAAACCACTTATCTTCATTCCGTCCTGATCCTCCCCTTAAAGGCCTCTTACATGGTTTAATTTTTTTGCATTGCATGGGATAGTATTACACACTGAATATCTGTATTGTGAAATGACTTGGCGTCAGTCGACCAAATAAGTTTAAATACATATAAAAGAAAGCGGAATTTTTAATCAAAACTACGTTTTTCATCCCTTGAAGGGAAGATATAATATAATCCATATGTGTGCATTTTAGATTATATGACCGTTATGAAGAGAATAGTGTATACCCGTTTTGAATGGCGGACTAAGTTGCCAACCTTCGGCTAAAAATTGTGTTTTAGTGTATTTAAAAAACGAATTGCCATTTTGGCTCCACTTATGATTTTGTTCTATCGTTTTAAAGATCATTACCCTGCACTGGATGTAAGGGCGTATTTTTCTGAATTTCATATCTTTTTCATTCGTTAATGTAGGATAAAAAATATAAATACTGTTGGAGACTTCTGTCAATGCTTATTTGCCAAACTAAAAAGAAATCGAATCATTGTTTTGCTTAATTATTTAAGGAAACTTATATTAAACATGGTAAATCAAATACAAAAGCGGAAATTCGTATAATTATATTTTCTTAGATAATAACAAAGTTTAAAACTAACCTTAATCTCTTAACTTGTCTTATAGGTTTGTCAGTCGTCTTTTGTTAAATAATTAGATTGCATGTGATAGGAAACAAAGAACTTATAACAATGCATATTTGAAGGTCTGTCAAACACTTTCAAACGATAGTATTACGTGTCATTGTTCATTTTACATTAAAGACATATGGAAATTCAAATCGAAAACAAATGATACAAATGATTCATGACTAAAAAGCTATTTTATATTACAAATAATAAGTACATGTACTATTTTTTGAAAAAAAACCAAGTAAGACTCGCCGAGTTTTCTACAGTTACGTAACAAGTACAAACACATTTTATAGATCGGACAATGTACATACATGTATATGTTTTATTGTTATATTTGTATCATGCAATTTACACTTGCTTTAGTGGTTGCAATCAAAATATTTGTCTGTCTTTTTAAAGGGAATCGATATAGATTGAACGTAGACCGTAAATTTATGTATGTATATACGTGTACATAAGAAGTTCCCGTATTAATAGTATTCACTAGTACCGTTATTACAATAATTTCAAACTATACTATCGAACCGTTTGAAATTATAAGTATCAATTTTACTAAATACTATTTCTAGGCATATCAATTAATACTAAAATACTATATATAGCCGATAGCCCAGCAAGACTAGATGCACAAGGAAAGGGCGCGCAAAGTTCAGTTTACAACCCAAGTGTTTGTGAAACTGACGTTCTCTTTTCAAATGTATCATATATGTGCCCGTCCTTACTTGTGTCTGACTTCAACCTCTCTTGTCTCTTAATGCACATTTCGTTCCCATCAGATTGTAGCACCGCCTAAACGAAGAGAATGTAAACCTAGATTAAGATTAGGGGCGACAATTCTAATTCTTTTTACAATATAGCTGATGTGTAACTCATCTTCTTATTCTTATGTATCAATTTTGCTATACCCTTTGATCTAAATATAGGTCTACAAACAAATTAATCAGATTTTTCATCTACACTAGCTAACTTAATATATCTATTGTACATTTTGAATGGACAAGCTTAAGTGTTACCTTTTGAAATCAAAATTTTATTACCCTGTCGGTATAAATCAGTTTTACTACGTGAAATGTGTATCTCTAAATAATCATCGAAAACTGTGATATCTTTACATTTTAAAGAGCTAAGCTCATCGTAACGCAAAAATCCTGAATAACCTATCAAAATCATGGTCAAATCACGAACTATCAATAATCTTCTGAACTATCGTACAATGAACATAAATTAATAAGAATACTATTGTTAATTGGATCCTTTTTGACTACTGGCCTACCGTTCAAACGTTTTACAGATTCGGTCAGTGATTTAACATACGAATTGTTAGTAGGATCATTGAAGCCATTCAGCTCATGGGCCCATTTGATAGAATATACAGCGAAGTCTATTACACTGGGAGAACAATGTTTGTCAATAAGATATGTCAAATAAAGCGCGACATGAACTAGGTTAGCAGGTAATTCTGACATGTTGTGTTCATTTATAAAAGTTTTCCATCGTTTGAAACCATAAAAGTACTTTTTACTGGTATTTTTGGCTTTGGATACCACAATAAAGCTGGACATCTTGTTGGCTAAATTTCTAAATTTGTTGTGCGGGAATATACCACTGTTGTCTATGGCAGCCTGGACGTTTTGTTCCAATCTTAAACCTGCAAATAACATTGATCACATTAAAATTCTAGTTTCTTACATATGATATCTCAGAATACGTTCACCAAATACGCCATGTTTACCACTACCTTTAACGACTGAGTGCTATTTTGGTAAAAAACGTTGTTTCTTTAATAAATTTGGTGAGATTGTTCGATGCGAATAGCAACGGCCAAAATGGAGCTGATTTCCATTCCGGTATAACAAGCGTGCTGTTAGCTTTGTCGTTTTCTACTTTGCGTCCGACCATGGAAATGAGTGATGGTGATGGCACTAACCAATTTGTTTCTGTGTTCCAGTTTTGACTAAATGCGTCAATTGCTTCCGTACCGGGATACCACACTTTATAGTTAAATCGTTTACACTGTGTATTATAGTGTGTGGCGAATCTGTCTATTGTATATGGACCCCATAAGCTATTACTTTCATCAAATATATCAGAATGAAAAGCCCAATCATTGTGATCCGTGTGTCGACTGAGTTTGTCTGCGTGTGTGTTGTTCTCTCTCGGAATCCATTTTGTAATTATATTTATATTGCTATCAACACAAGTTTTTTTAATGGCAATAGCTATATCATTTAATTTCTGTTTCTTACTACCTACTCTCAAAATGTAAGGTACATTTTGATTGTCTGTATAAATATTGACGGTTTTGTCACTAAATGTATTATCAAAAGTTTGTACAAACCTATGAACGCATTCTAAGTCGCGCCATGTGGAACTTTCGTGCCTTTCATGTTCTGTCCAGTTACTGAACATTTCCTTGCAAAAAAAGTTTTTCATTCAAATCTGAGGTTGAATAACCACTAAAGCTACATCTGAAGCGTCACAAAACATTTCTATATCAACAATATTAAACTGATCGACTTTACAAATGTCGACTCCAGCATTATTGAACTTTGGAAATGAATTAGACCAAAAAGTATTTCCTTAATTGCTTTTTTGCAAATCCTGACTGGTGCATCCCAACTTGCTCTACCAATGATACCCCTTCGTTTGTTTCTTCTAATAAAAATTTAATCTTTTTCTCAGTTTTCATAATTCTATCTTCATTAACAAATATTTTACCTATATTTGTATCCCAAGTATACCCTAGCCATTTTAATCTCTGGCTTGGTAACCAAAAACACTTCTCATGTGCGATCAAAATCCCAAATTTTCTAGTTTATATTTAATTATTTGGCTGCTCTCTATGCATTTTTCTAAATTGCTATCTCCACCCAACCCTTCGTCTAGAAACATTATTATCCAATTGCCGTCAAATCGCAATTGCTTAACTTCTTCTCTAAGTACTTTTGTAAATATGTACCCTGCAGTTGATATTCCGAAAGGAAGAACATTGATAACGAAATATTTCGTATTACCATCAAAATTCAAAGCAAAACCTAGGAAAGTTCTGTGAATATCTGAGATTTCCAAATGATGATAAGCAGATCTAATATCGAAACTAAATAAGTAATCTACTTTTTGAAAGTGATCTCTTGCTATCTTAGTATCCTCGTACTTGTATCTAAATTTAAACTGATGTGGATTCAAATGCCTACAATCTAGTACTAATCTTGGTTTATTTTTATTCAATGCTACTGTAAGCGGATTTATTACAGTTGGTTTCGAATAAACCTCAGAAATGCACCTTTTTTGAAGAAGTTTGTGAATTTCTTCAACCACAAATTTTGCATTGTTTAAAGATGATCTGTTATTTTACAAATGCTTAACCTCTGGTTCCTTTTTTAACGGTAACTTATACCCGTTTTCAATAACATCAATAATATGTGTACTAGTAGTAATAGTTTTCCATACAATTTACCTACTAGCGTGACAGGTATATCAACTTCTAGAAAACAGTTATCACCAATGAAACTTGGTTCGATTGGGTAATTTCTAATGTATGTTTATCTTCTGCTTTGATTATATTTGCGCTGAATGAATTTTCAGCTTGACCAATATAACATTCTTTCATATTATAATACAAATTAGTACATTCAAAATTTTAAATATACTTATCTTATCTTTCTTTTTAGAACAATCATTCGCCCAATGGCACTTGTTGCCACAATTAAAACTTCTCCATGTTCTCCAAGTAGGGGTTGTATGTCTCTCTTTGGTGGAATAGGGCACCTTCCTGACCGTCTTAGTTGACACTTTAGCTTATCTGACTTGCTCCTACGTTCAGCTCTATTTTGCGCTCTTATCATCTTCTTTTCCTCTTTGGAGTCGTCGGCAATTGGATTAGTTGTGTACTCCTTCACGACTCTCCAACACAATTCGGATGAATCAGGGAGTTTAATGAGTTTCTGTCTGTCTCTTACAACTGTCATACCTTCAACAATCTTGTCTCTCTTGATGAATAGATTCTACGGATAAATCTGGTCCGTCTAACTATGCTTTTGCCTCTGTTAACTTCGTCAGGACTTTAACCTCGGGCTTGAACTGGTTTTCATTCCCCTTCCGTTGGAAAGTATAGTTCTCCGACAAAGTCTCATCAATCGTGGACATCTGTGATTGACTGATATATCGCTTAGACTGCTGGATATTTCCCTGGAATGTGGATAGTCTGTTATCTATCAAAGCAGTGATTTTATTAAGGGTATCTTGTTGTGAAGCAGATACTGCATTTTCTACTTCTTGGACAATGACTTGCTTTACGGAATTATCCAAGCCGGGGTCCGTCATATTTCACTGTTGCCCAGTCTGATGCTTGGCTAGAAGTGACCAACAATGGAGAATATTCCCGCTAAATATCAGTATCACGTGATACATGCATGTATATACGTGTACATAAAAAGTACCCGTATCAATAGTATTCACTAGTACCGTTATTACAATTATTTCCCACTATACTATCAAACCGTTTGAAATTATAATTATCTACATACTGTCCCGATCCTGCCCTTAAAGGCCTCTTACTTGGTTTAATCTTTTTGTATTGAATGGGATAGTATTACACACTGAATACCTGTGTTGTGAAATGACTTGTTGTCAGTCGACCAAATAAATTTAAATACATATAAAACAAAGTGGATTTTTTAACCAAAACTACGTTTTTCATCCTTTGAAGGTAAGATATAATATAATCCATATGTATGCATGTTTAATTATATGACCGTTATGAAGAGAATAGGGTATACCCGTTGTCAAAGCGGACTAAAATGCCAACATTCGGCCAAAAATGTGTTTTAGTGTATTTAAAAAACGAATTGGCATTTTGGCTCCACTTTTGATTTTGTTCAATCTTTTTAAAGATCATTACCCTGCACTGGATGTAAGGGCGTATTTTCTGCATTTCAAATCTTTTTCATTCGTTGATGTAGAATAAAAAATATAAATACTGTTGGAGACTTCTGTCAATGCTTATTTGCCAAACTAAAAAAAAATCGCATCATTATTTTAATAAATTATTTAATGAAACTTATATTAAATCAAATACAAAAGCTGAAATTCGTATAATTATATTTTGTTACCTAATAACAAAGTTTGAAAATAACCTTAATCTCTAAACTTGATTTACAGGTTTGTCAGTCGTCTTTTGTTAAATAATTGTATTGCGTGTGAAAGGAAACAAAGAACATATAACAATACATGTTTAAAGGTCCGGCAAACACTTTCAAACGATAGTATGATGTGGTATTGTTCATTTAACATTAAAGACATACGGAACTTCAAATCGAAAACAATTTTATGACTAAATAGCTAGTTTCTATTAAAAATAGTACATGTACTATTTTTTGAAAAAAACAATCTGTTATTCGTCAAAATTTCAAAGAAATAGATTTTTTAGCAAATGTAGCAAAGAGAGTCAGATACGTAAATATTGCTCAGTCAGCTAAATAAAAGTTATCTTTTAGTACACGTAATATAGGCAAATATCCATGTTTTTTTGTTTTATTGTACAAAAAAGATGACAATTGGTAAACTTCGATTTCAAAACGTGACCATTATCTATCTGCCATGGACATTTTACAAAATGGATGCGTAAAATATGACAAAATCGTTCACATAAGACTATGTTTATGACATATGCATGCATTTGTTCAAGAATTTAGATTAACATAAGGTTTCACCAGTCACTCGATACATTTTACTTTTATAGCTTAATGTTTCCCCTTTGTACCTACTATGGAACTCAAAATACCGGGCCGTAAATTCCTTTTCATGTGTACCTAAGGAAGATCTCGAGGTATCAGCGTTCTTAATTACCACTACTCGAGCCACTTACTTCAATTATCAATGCATGAACGGATTCTATTCATTTGCAAATACTTAATTACAGAGCACTATTTGTCAAGTTTATGTTCAACAATTTGATCCCAATTCTGATATTTGATTTATATTATACTAAGAGTATATCCAATTTATAAAGGTCTAAAATAAACAATTACAAATGCATTGGCCTTATTATATGCATCCGATATTCGTTTGTATTTCAGACTACACGCTATCAACTTGACTATCGATGTGACCTTCAAAAACTGCCGACAGTCATATAACCCGATATAAATGAACATATTGATATGAATAGATAAACGTTGCGCACGATGTTCCTACAACACGACGTTACACCACCACGACGTCAAAGAGAGTTTTGTGAAATTTTTGAAGAACATTTATTTAATTTGTATGTTTCATTTGCTTTTTTATGTAGTTGGTAGATTTTAAATTGTTCTCTTTTAATTTTGTGATACCCTATTACCATGAATTGATTTTACCTCAAGTTGTGGAAATCGATTTAGATTGTTACCCTCAATTCACCTTAAAATGTTGTATTGTCGTAAATAAGGTGTAACACCACTAATTCAGGCCCGGCCAGAAAGCACATACCAGAAAGTAGTACATATTTACCACAAAATAGTTCCTACGCATGAGTGTAACTTTCAAAATATGTAGAATATTTAGGTATTTTTGGTATCAAATGAAAGTTGAAGGACTGGTGATCATTGTAGAACACTTTTGGACTTTTAGTTTTGAATATTAAAAAAACTGCACCAAATTTAAAAAAAGAGGGTACATTTTGTCTGTTTGTCAGATCTGAAGTACCTGTTTTGGTACATCTGAAGTTCCGAGAACCAGTTCTTTCTTATATGCAATGCAAGGTATGTTGATTTTTTCGGTACAAGACACCATAAAGTGTTGCTTTGAAATGCAATGATTGCCACTTTATTTGAACTTAAAATAAAAGAGGTGTGCTTTCTTGAAACGGAGGAATTTAACATAGAAAGCAATGGGACCATGAATTAGTGGTGTACTTCCATAACGAACTTGAAGGAAGGGAAAATGGACATAAGTATACGGTTTTCAATAAATGAATTATAACAAAACTTTAATCGCAGGTTGCTAAAATTGCATGGTGCATATTATCATCTGTCATTGTGATTTTTTCATATCTTGATTCAACTCTTATACAAATATATCCGACACTCTGCAAGTAAATAAAAACATATTTACCCTTGATCAATTTGAATTGAATTGTATTAAAATTTGCTTAATTTGCGAAATACAACCATTAAATAAATTTTGTATAACCCGATCTTGAAAATTATTTTCCCAGTCATTCGAAGTTGCTTGCTTTTAAGATGTACTAATCTTCTCCTAAATCGTCCGTATAATACGGGGTTGCATAAATTCAATGAAACTGTTTTGTCGCTATTTCCGATAGGTTTTTCAGTATTAAACCTCCGTTTCATGCATAACTTGCACCGTGTTTTTTTTCGACAAGCAGCAATTTTGTTTTTTAATTTCACCACGCAGCTCGTTTTAAGTAACAGGAATATACAAGAAACAAATTTTGCACATGTTACGTCGAAAAAAAAAGCGTTTATTTGGATTTTCGACGTTTATCGATGTTTGGACAAAATGGCTACCGTTTTGTAATGTTTCGTAGCATCTTATTCCTGGAAGACCCAAACGTGCAGTTAATAAAAAAAGAATTTAGACTTTATGTTTTTTCGTGTGTCTAACTTTTGTTTGGGTAATTTATAAATTACTTATTGAAATATCAGGTAATTGCTTGGACAAATGAAATATCAACTTGGACAAAATGGCTACTGCTTGAAACACGACTGTGTGGAGATGGTTTTATAGAATCTACAATTTTTGAACGCACAAACAATGAGGCAAATGTTTGTTCTGTCGGTAGATGTTATAATTATCTCACATTTTTTAGACATTTTTAGATATGTCTACTTATAAAACTACCTTTCAGCCGTTAAATCAACAAAAAACGTCATTGGATATTTTTATTATTCTAGATTAATACGGAGGCACCGAGTCAAACGAAATTTCGACAAAATAACGGCTTTAATTAAACCAAGAACTGACACACTTCGTTGCTTCTACCAAGTTTCGGGAAGATCAGAGAATAAGAAGTAAACAAATGTAGGATCACTATATGTAAGAGATAAAACAGTTGTTCAAAAATGTAACGTTGGACATCCTTTTTTTCACATAGCTTTGTTGTTTTAATCCTCAAATATACTAGATATTTCTAAGCAAATGACCAAGAGCTATAAGAACATAAAGGAAAACATGAATTAATTTTTATAGTGGTTAGTGTTTGTAAACATTTTATTTTGTTTTGCGTAGGAAATTTTGAAGATTCTGTTTTAAATTATAGGGGTTGTAGGAACAGCGTGCTTGACGTTTTTGGCGAACTCATGAAATTTCATTTGTCTTGGTCTGTTTCTTTCAAATTATAGGTTAATCATATACATTGTATGTTAATCGTCGCCTTTACCACGTGTAGTCCATCTCTAAGTAAGGAGTTAAGTTGAAGGTCACATGCATACAGATTGAGATCAAACAATTCACTTGCAAGTGAATAATACATCTTCGATCTTTCCTAGCTTAGTTCGAAATTGAACCATACTGGCTGCTAAAAGCTAAATTATTTCTGTATTTCGCTTTGATAATTGAACACCAATTTCTTTTTCAATAATTTGTAGCTACATTCTTTTACATAAACATGATAAAGTTAAAGTGTGTTCATTATAGATTAAAAGAAATATAACTTTTGGATCTTAAACAATAAGATCCTAATTTAATCCTGGTATTTATGATTAGTTTATTCCTGTATATTTGGCATATTTGAAAAAAATATTAAATAAGATAAGACTTATTTATGTTTTATTTGTATGTATTCAGGATACAAAATACTTGATAAAACACAAAAATATCAAAGGACTTCGAAATATCATTGCATGACACTGAAACACATGATAAGCATTGCGTTCTATGTTGTTAATTTTATTAAACAACTGCCTGTCTATTTGAAGTGCAATAATAATAGATAACACACAGGAGATGTGGTATGATTGCCAGTGAGATTTCTCTCGGCAAGAGACAAAGTGAGTTAGAATTTAACAACTATACCTCACCGTATGGCTTTTAATAATGCACCAAAACCAATACCAGATGGTATAGTAATAGTTAATTTGATATCAAAGGTACCAGGATTATGATAAAGTACGTCAGACGCCCGTTTCGTCTCATCAGTGACGTTCAAAACAAAAATATTTATAAAGCCAAACAAGTACAAAGTTGAATTGCATTTAGGACCAAAATTCACAAAAGATGGGCAAAATACGACTAAGTTAATCTTTTTTTATGATAAGAAAATCCCTAATATTTCGAAAAAAATTATAACATCAGAACTGGATAGATGTCTGTTTATGAAATAGACAAGAGGAACGAAAGATAACAAAGGAACAGTCAAACTCATGAATATAAAATAAACTGACAATGCCATGGTTAAAAATTAAAAAGACAGACAGAAAACAATAGTACACATGACACAACATAGAAAACTAAAGAATAAACAACACGAACCCCACCAAAACCTAGGGGTGATAACAGGTGCTCCGGAGGGGTAAGCAGATCCTGCTCCACACGTTGCACCCGTTGTATTGCTTGTGTGATAACAAATCCGGTAAATAGTCTAATTCGGTATGTCACATTCTCGAAAGAGAAGGAGATTGTAGTTACGACGTAAGGAACATTGCCGATATCATTTGTGAGACAGTTATTTCATAACGGTCAACCAACTCGTGATGGCGTCCGTAAAATTTACGAAGGGATGATTTAAACTTCACCATTTGGAACTCTTGGTTGAATAGTTTCCTTGTGAGCAGGAACCCTCTATCAAGAAAATCATGGTAGGAAATGCAAGCACGGGAATATCGTATCAATTGGGAGATATATAACCCGAATGCAGGTGCTGAGGCCGCCATTATATCTAATTCGATGGGATAGATGCGTTCAACATAGTCGCAAAATTTGAAAGTATGTAGTGAAAGAACATCATCTATATAGAGGAAAGTAAAGTTGAAGGATATTGCTAACTTCTTATCTTTCTTTTTAAGAAGTTTCTGCATGTAGTAAGCCTCATAATAATAAAGAAGCAAGTCGGCAAGTAGAGGGGCACAGTTTGTTCCCATTGGAATGTCGACAGTCGGTTGAAAAACACGTCCTCCGAACGCAACAAACAGGTTGTCAATCAAGAAATCAAAACTATTTTTTTGCACTGTTTGCAATTATTTCTGGATTTTGTCACGTGTTCTATGCTAACCAAAAATGTAAGACAATAAAAGCCTTTTTGAGAATATTTAGTTTTTTAAAAAGAGAGACAATAGATCCTAAGTGACATCATAAAAATATGACATCACCACGATTTAAAAACGAAAAATACAAACAGACAAATAATTCTACCATAGTCCACAAAACACACCATAGTAAACTGAAGACTTAACAACATAAACGTAACCATGTGCCTTCAGAAGATCTTGCTAAACATTTGGTAAATACCTAGTAATAAGTCTAATTCGGTAGGTCACTTTCGATGATAATGGGACGGGATTGTAGTGTTTTCAACATATCCGCTATTATCTATGAAACGGTGTTCCCTAACGGGTTATCACCTCGTGTTAGTGCCCGTCAAATCAATGAAGAGATAATTTCAACTGATCAGCAACGTTGACCTCTTAGTTTAATAGGTTCATTGTGACAGAAAAAAGGACCCCGGAAATATCATAGGAGATATTTACCCTAGGTTCAGGCGTTTTTGGAATGTTGCTATAAAGAAATAAAAACTTTACGATACAACAGCTGAAATGATATATTATGTCGTAAAGTTTTGTTTTGAAATATATTTCTAGCTGTAAGTACAACATGTGGCAGACGTGATTGAATATGTTGGATCTTTGTCTGTTTACCTTGCTATTGTAGCATCATTCCATCTGCGCTTGCATACAGAGTTTATATCTCCCAATTGATACAATATCCCCCCACGCTTGAATTTCCTGATGGAGGGATGCTTCTCATCAGGAATCAGTTAAACAAAAAGTGCAAGTTGAAATCTTCCGTTCGTAAATTTCACGGCCGCCATCAATATTTGGTCGACCGTCATGGAATATCCGTTTCACAGATGATAGCGGATATTTTTCTATTGTCGTAACTATAATCCCCAAATCTTTTTACGTCTATGACCTACTGGATAAAATTTAATATCGGGTTTGTTCTAAAATAAGCAACACGGCGGGTGCCACACGTGTAGAACAAATCTGCTTACCACTCCTTAGCATCCTTGTTTGGCGGGGTTTGTTTGGTTTAATCTTTAATTTTCTATATTGTTGTATGTGTACTACTTAGATATAAGATAATGTGGTATGAGTGACAATGGGACAACTCTCTCATCCAAGTCATAATAAAAAGGTAAGTACGGTCTTCATCACGGAGTTCTGGCTCACACCGAACAACAAGCTATAAAGGGCCCCAAAATTGTTTTCCACAATATATAGAAAAGCTACTGCTTATAATAACAAAGCGATCTGCAAAGATCACAAATAAGGCAGCATTGTCGAAATCATCAGTTGGAGCAATATTGAAGATGTTGCCCAGCACGATATTTTTTTTTACTTTGATGTTAATTAAACTGGAAAATACGAAATACTTTAGTTCATCTTATCGATTTTCTGCAGAAATGGCATGTAAATAAAGGCTCCTTAGATAACACAAATATCGAACCCCGAGGAAAATTCTAATCGAAAAGTTCCTAAGCAAATGGCAAAATCTTAAGTTCAAACAAATAAAAACATTGGATATCAACTGTCATATTCCTGACCCTGATTTTTACAAACATTGATACCTTAAGCTTGTATCTATCAAAGTTCCTTTGTTTTCTTTAAAACTAAGTATTATTTACATATTTACATTTGTTAATAGATACATCAAACACCAGTACCTTAACCCGGCCTCGTTACCATTAGAATATATACAGAACATCTATTATGGTTAATTATGTAAGTACAAAAATTTTCATGAATCCGGAAATAATTCATGTCTTCACCTGAATAATTTTTATACTAGTGTCTTTGTTTACAAATTCAAATGTGTTTTACAAAATATATCTACAGTAAAATCGGATGCTTGCTTATCAGATCATTCAGTTGAAGGTAATTTTCATTTTCTAACTGTTTTAATGTCATACTAGATGCTTATATCTTGAATAATATTAAACTAGCAAAATTTTTAGTGGATAATAACAAAAATGAATAAATGATATAGTACAAATAATAGTCATGATATAACAACAAATATTATACTGATGACTGTTGTATGAAAATACAGTCCAATATCTAATCATAATTGATACACAAATATAATTTACATGTATATACATACACAGGTAGTCATATTACAGTATCATCTCAATATTTGAGATAGGTATTATTTTTTTTAGAGTGATCATTCATAATGTCCTATTTCATATCACACATCATTTCATCAAATTGCTTCAATAGGCTGCCAATTTTATATCCTAAAAAGTTTCTAATTTCAAAAAACTTTCTGCTCTCTTGTCTTAATATTTTGAATGGTTGAATATTTTTTATCTTGTTGTCAGACATATAGTATACTTCATATATGGTCTAACTGATAATAGTTAAAAGTAAATTAAGTTCATAGTATTCTTTATTATGTATTTTGGCAAAATCTTTGCTTTTCAGATTAATAACATGTCTACCAATATTTAATTTGTCAACAATTTGTTGCACTTTTATCCAGAAGAATTCAAGATATGAACATTTGAGAAAGGAATGTTTATAATTCTCTATTTGTTTACAGTGTAAGCAAGAATTTTTTTCTATTATATACCATTGTTTTAATCACAGGGAAGTATATGATGAAGTAGGATCCATCTAAATAATTTATATCTATTATCATCTAAGAATGATTTTTTTGTTAATGTTTCATATGCTAGATTAGTATTTTCTAGTATCAAATATGATTTCCATTTTAAAAAGCCAATAGGTGTTTGCATTTCCTTTTTTTCAGGTAAGAAGTTATAAATGCCATAAATAGTTAGGGTTTGAATAGGTTTTTTGTTTATGATGTCGAGATTTTCTTTTATATTCAAATTGATTGAGTATGTTTAGAAGGTCAGTTTTTGATGATATTGATCCACTGTTTAGGAATAGCTTTCTTTAGTTTTGTTAGCTCAGCTATCCCGTTCTCCTAATTTTATATTTTATTTAGTATGATGTCTGAGTATATATTTCTATCTTCATCTAATAAATCATTTATGACCAGAATATTGCTTTTTATCCCGTTTTTAAACAGTAAACACTTTATTGTTGATGTTAATATATTTATTGCCCATTATTATTTGTTTCCTTATTTCCCAATTTCGTGGTAAGCTTTTGCTTAGTTTTTTCCTTTGCTTTAATCCAGGTCGTTATTAACTGCAAATAAAACTCTGGGATTTGTTTTATGATATTTTTTTCAATAATATTTATATTGTCTAAATTCATCTTGAATATCAAAAAAATATCTCCTAACTTATCCAGAAAATATTTTGGAAGTATCTTCCAAGTTAGTTCCTCATATTCTTCAAACAACAATTGTGTTTATCCATTTGAGTTGAATTCTTGATATATAAGTATCTATACAAATCATTTTAAATCCCCCATCAGTATAATTTTGTGACAAATTTATCCCTTTTAATCATATTTTTTTCTTATTCCAGATATAGTTATATATCAGAGTTTGAATGTTTTGTATAAAATCTTTTGGTAATATCATATTGCTTGCTATATATGGTATGTTTGGGAGTATTAGAGACTTCACTACAGTTATTCTTCCCAACATGCTTAGCTTTCTTTTTGACAGATGTTTATATTTTTTTCAATTTTATCAGCTTGGTTTTGACAATTAAGTTTTTGACAGTTTTCTTTATTATAGCCAAAATAAATACCCAAACTTTTTATAGGTTCTTTCGTCCAATTAATTCTTTCAAATTTATCTTTAATATGTTTAAGTCTGCCTAGCCAAATTCCTTCAGTTTTAGTTCTATTTAATTTTAATCCTGAGAATAAGCCAAATGTAAAGTTCATGACTAAAGATATTTCCTTATTTTGATTTTAAGAATAAGGTTGTGTCGTCTGCCAATAGACATACTTTTATACTACAATCTTTTCCAATTAATTTTATTTTGAACCCTTTGATTTTTTTCTCATATTTAATGCTGCATGCTAGTACCTCCACCGCTAGAACAAAAACAAAGCAGACAACGGACATCCTTGTCATATTCAACGACAGATCTGAAAGGGGTTAGATATCCAACCATTATTCACAATGAATCCTGATATACCATTGTATAACGTCTTAACCCAATGTATAAAATCTCTTTTAAATCCGAATGGTTTTTGTGTTTGTATCATGAAAAACTATTAAATTAAATCTAAAGCTTTTGATATTTTCAGCAAAGTCAAAGACGACTTGGATTTGTCTAATATTAAAATCGATGTATCTCTTTTTCACATAGCCCTTCTGGTCGGCATTAACAATATTGTGTAAAACTATTTTCAGTATTTGTGCAAGTGCATAAGCAAGAATGTTTACATCTACATTTAATAGAAATATTGGACTATGATTATTCAGAGATTTGGATCATTCTTTTTAAAGATCAGTGAAATTGCCGACTTTTTTTGCGAATTTGTCGAACTTTTCTTGTTATATGACTCATTATATACTTTTGTTAGTATCTTTTGAATTGTGGGCCAAAATTTTCTATGGAAGTCAATCTAAACCTGGTGCTTTATTAAGGTTCATTTTAAACACTGCTTCTGTAATTTCTTTTGATGTTAATAGCCCTTCTTAACTATTACTATCTTTATTTTTTTCCATATTTAGTGTTTTGAATATACTCTTTAGTATGTAATTTATCTGGATTTGATGAGTTATATAGCTTTTCATAATATTTTACTTCCTCTTTTAAAATCTCAGTTTAGTCTGTTGTAATACTTCACTTATTGTCGTACAATTCTATTATAGTTTTATTTACTTGTCTTGACTTTTCAAAGTTTAAGAAAAAAGCATTTTTTTTTCACCTTCTTCTATTCATTTTGCTCTTGACATTTTTTAAGCTTTAGTTTTTTTTAAGGTATATTTGATCTAAATGGTCGGTTTTATCTGTGAAAGTAGTTCAAAATTATTAGAACTTTCAATTTGATCTAATTTATTATTTAGCTTATTAAGGTCAGTTTCATACGTTTGAAATTTATCTCTTTTTTTTTTGCTTTTCTTTTGCAAAAATCTAGAGTGATATCCCGAAATTCAGCTTTAAAGTTATTCTACAGTAAACCTAAATTTTCTGTCGTTTTTTCCTTGTTTTCATAATATTTTATTGTTTTTTTCTATATAACAACAGTAGTCTCTATCATTTAGTATTGATGAGTTTAATTTCCAGTATCCTTTTCCTTTGTTTACTCTTTGAGTTCTGATTTTTAATGAAATACCGTTATGATCTGTTGATTGTAATATAATAGGCCTTATATCTGCTTTAACTATTTGTGATTTACAATCTGTACTTACAAGGGAGAAGTCAATTCTAGTTGCTTCTAACCCTGATGTTCTACGCCAAGTGTATTAAGTATGTGTGTGTGGGTTTTTTTTTTTATATCTCTCCATTTATCTATGACTTTGACATATTTTATGTGCGTTTGAAGCCCCTGAACTTGTTTGTCAACTTTGATTTTTGAGATTTGACTTTTTGTATGATTAATTTTGAGAATGTCATTAAGATATTCTTACATTATGATGTGCCCTAAGCTATGCTCTTGAGTCCAGTCTTTTTAAAGTGGACGTTTCTTTTTTTTTTCTCTATATTTGGTGCATATATGTTTATAAGAAAATAGACATCATCTCCTAGTTCAACATTAATTAATATATAACGTACCTCCTGATCTTTAAATTCATTTATAATAATATGTTTCGTTTGTTTTGTAAACCAAATAGCTACACCCATTGGTGCGCTACTACCCCAACTATAAAAAAATCACCATGTAAGTCATTATTCAAATTGTCAAAAATACTTTTGGTAAAATGTGTTTCTTGCATCAATAAAATTTGACATTTTTGTTGTTTGCACCACTCAAAAATTCGTTTTACTTCAGATTGCAGTACACCTTGGGTGTTTACAGAACATATGTGAAGTGGTTTAGACGCCATTTGCGTGAAAAGGTTAGTTTATTTAGTTTTTCATTTTCTTCATTAAAAAAGTACCTTTCATTAACTGTTAACCCTGTCCTTAATTGAAATGACCTAGTGTGTTGGACTTGATGATATCGCATGTGTGTTTTGACACTGTCATGTGATGCGAGTAAATATAAACAATACCACGTGATTTTGCGATCATGTGACGTGTGTGAATAAAAACTATATCATGTGTTTTCTATGTTAGTTGATTCAGTTTGTTTATTGAGGGTTTTGCAGAGGTTCCGATTTTTTTCCTGTTTAAATTCCATTAACAGTTTGTATCTTGTAACAATATTTTTCATCTTTGCATGCAATTTAGCAGTACTTAAATTTAATTGTATGCAACTTTTATTTTTGTTTACCAACTTATTTCTGCCTTCGATACAAATAATGTGACATCCTTTTGTCGCATTGATTTCATTAAACCACATGCAGACTAAATATTTTTCTATATTTTTTTTGTTTAAACATAAGAACATTGTCAATAAAATGAGATATTTACAATTTTAAAAATACATTGTATATTTAATTTATCATTGTGTAATAATAATATTCTTGAAGTTTCGTTTTCTGCTTTTTTGAACAATTTTCTCTCTGGTGGTGTTACCGGTGGCTTTTCAAATACATTCAGAAGGCATTTCACATTTGTTGTTTTGGTGTTTTTGGTTCTGTTACACTAGTAATATTTGATGTTTTAACTACATGTATATAGTCTGACATATTGCTTTGACATTGATTCTGTTTGTTTGCTTTCTTTTTTTCCGTTTTTCTTCATTTCTACTGACACTGTCTTGATGATGTTTTTGGGCCTGAATTGACTGAGGTGAATTTGTGTTGTCTGTGTCAGTTAGGATTCGTGTCGCCTTCTGATTTCTACATTGTTTAGATTTTCTTTGGTGTCTGTTGATTTACTATCGGTTTCATTTCCTTTTTCATCTTCTGTTTGTGTTTTTGATTTTTAGTTTTCTTTTTCTCTCTCAGATTCTGAACTTTCTGTATTATCTTATTCATCCTCTTTGAACATACCTTCAGTAAACACGTCTTGTATGTGACCATACTTCTCACATCCTTTACATTTCCAGTCGTGCGTGCACTCACCAACTATGTGTCCTTCTTCAAAGCACTTTCTACAGATTATTTTCTGTTTTTGTCTTGGCTGCCCATAACGTATAATATTTGCAGAGTATTTTCCGATTTTCAGGACTCTTGGAAGAGGATTTTAAATGTCAAGCAAATGATTATACGGTCTCCTGTTTGACACTTTTTTATAAGATATGCGTAACTTAACCTTTCACTGTACTGTGAAAGTATTTATAGTCATCTTAGTTCTTATATAATTAGTTATCAAAAGTACCAGGATTATAATTTTATACGCCGACGCGCGTTTCGTCTACATAAGACTCATCAGTGACGCTCAGATCAAAATAGTTAAAAAGCCAAACAAATACAAAGTTATATAAATGAATAACAGCAATCCCTGGAGCTTCAAGTTACTATCGACGTACAATTTTCTTTTTTTTCTAGAATACCAATGCTGTAACAATGATATAGGTTTCTACACAGCCACTTAGTAACTCATGGCATCTCTTTCCGAAGAAGAGGAGAATTATGTCCGATTAGCGTTGTTATTGAAAGGAGTGACACCTAGAGCTGTCCGTACTTATTTTGACAGAGAATTTTTACCTACCTCTCTACCCTCAACACTGCGAACCAACCACAATACTCTGTTGGACTTGAAATTAAAGAGAATAATAAACCAGCCTCAATGGAATCTATTGATTCCAAGAAGTGGTATGTCTTCACGTGACTACATTTTATTGATTTATATTTTATTGGCATGAGGTTCAAAGAATGCATTATGTTTTTTTCTTTGAACATACATGACATATAGGACGTCTTTCGCTTAATTTCGAAAATCTATCAGCCAATTCATGAAAATATTTTATCTGAAAACGGTTACTAAATTTTGAACCTGACTAGTTCAAATCTCAAGCACTTCACAATCAACACCGATTAGCACTAAAGGTAATTCATTTCTGTTTTTTTTTTATATTTCAGGGGTTCCAGATTCCAAAACATTTGATGTAACGTTGATGATCTGTTTGATTAGAAATCTGACATCTATAAGTCCTCCAATAAAAGGATTTGACAGTCTGCCACTACCAGGGGAGATGACCCCAGGATCTGATCTTGCCAGGATAAAATGTTACAGGAATGAGCTAGCTCATCATGATAGTAATACAATAGATCCTGTTTATTTCTATACAGCATGGAGAGAGATATCAGATGTAAGCATGTCTCAACATTATACTTTGATTTATTTTTAAAATGTTGGATGATGATCCCAATGTCAATACAAAGCTCAAGTAAATCAATATTGGAACAAAGCAAGCAATTACCTTTTTTTAACAAGTGAATTAACCCCAATTGCACTTACATATATCAATAAAATGGATGAAGTTGTGTAAAATAGAGAAAAGCTGATTAAAGTAAATAAAAAAAGACTCCGAGGATATGCAATATTTGGCTCATATATCTTTAAAACTAAAGTAGTTGATGCAAAACTGACAGATACAAAATTAAAAGCTGGTCAACATGTCGTACAAAAACTTATAGACGCTTGGTGAGTTGTTAATATCTATTTACAAGCTCCCTTTCTATTTTTATTGAAAACTATACTGAGCGCATTTTAAAAGAAAATATAATATCAATTCAGATATAAAAGTATTTTCTATACAAAAGGATATCCCATGATGAAAATTTAGCAAATGAGAAACGATCACTTATACATCTTTAAAAGATGAAAATTTTATTTAAATAATGAATTTTAGATTTCCATCTCGGAATTCTTGGGTTTTATTCTTAAAATAGGGGATTTTAAAAAGGCTTAGAGCAGTTTTCATGAAACTTTCGTTCTGATTTATATCTATTAAAATTACATCCCTTCAGCAGGTTCAATTTCAATCTAAATGTCTGATATGAGGAGTAATTGAACATCATTCATTAAAAAAAAACGACTGAGGTATCATGCGTTCATAGCACAGCTACTTCTAAGACAATTTCAGAGTTTGTATACGGCTGCAAGAAATTTTAGCCGTATAATAAGTTGATAATGGTATTGCGATATCGTTGTCGTTCAGAGGTTTCCAGACAAAAACAATATGATCATTACCGTTTGAAAGATATTGGCCAAAAACAAGGCTTTTCTAATAAGTTGTATGAATTGTTTATTTTTGACCAATTTCATTGGGGTTTAATTCAATTTCTTGAGTTCTTGGCCTTCTACAATATGGTGAATCTGTCTGTGTATTTAGATTTTGGAATTTTAGACCCCAATTGTCAATTGTTCTTAAGGTCCAAATAAAAACTTTCTATGATATCATAGGAAAGTGATTCAATTGGTTTCTTTAATATGCCAAATATAACTGTGTATTAATATTTTTCAAAGGTACCAGGATTATAATTTATTACACTACACGCGCGTTTCATCTGCATAAAACTCAACAGTGAATGTCAGATCAAAATGGTTATAAAGCCAAACAAGTGCAAAGTTGAAAAGAATTGAGGACATCAAATTCCAAAATGTTGTACCCAATACGGCTTAGGTAATCCATTCCTGGGATAAGTAAGTCCTTATTTTTGTATGCCCATTCATGTCAAAACCGAAGTGCTGACTACTGGACTGGTGACACCCTCGTTTTTTTTAATGAATTTTAATCAGGTTTTCAAATTGGTCTACATCAAGATCTGAAGGGTCCAACATTAAACTTTGTCTAAAGTGGGAATGAGCAAGAACGTAAAATATATATCATTATGAAGTAATGTTACACAATCTACAATATCAAATATAACACTGATGAAACAAAAATATATATATGTTTTGCTTTCAATAAAAAGCAATCGCTCACACATAAGGGATAAGAGTTATAATCTCACAGCATATTTTTTGAATATTACCTTTTCATCAAAGTAAAGTGGTCAGGAGTGTATCCAATCATTTCTTCAAGTGGAGGTCCTGACTAAGAATAAAAAAGGGTCTTTCAACTATATGTCCTCTTTCGAATGCAATGATCGTAAACAAATAGTGGTTACAACTCCCGGAACCTTCTGAATCCACCACAGATAATGATAACATGACTTACAAAATACGTACTTTAATAGAAGGGATGGTGTAAAGCATGTGTTAAGCAGGGGTATCCAAATAGGATCATTTGCACGCCACCATCACTGGACATTTTAAGGCAGCAATATTAGCCTTACCTCAATTTTCAAAGATAACAATTTGGCGACATTTTCTTTGTAACAACCGAGAAATTTGGCCTATTCTATGTATAGTAGAAATGGTAATGTAGTCATGGGTTGATCTCTTCGTAATAACCAATATGAGTAGACGCAAAACGTTAAGCCGATGATGGAATAGCTCAACGTCCTTCGACAATTAATCCGTACCGAAGTACAGAAATTGATGTGAGAAACCTAAACCATAAGGCGCAGCGTTGGAAAGCCCATGCATAGAAAAAGACATAAATCTCACCCTTCACTTGCAAAATCTAGACGGGAAACCCACGAATCGGTACCAGGAATTAGCGAGGGACTGATATGTAAATAATACTGTAACGTTTTCGCTAACCGGTGAGAGAACCTTTCTAACCAACCAAACCCAACCAACAGACCAGACAGACACCAACAACAAACCAAAAGAAATAAACAGGAAATATGAAAGCTTAGAATTACTACTGCTACCGCTACTGCATACTGCATATCACACAAATATAGTTTCTAGGTCGGCAAACGGTCTCCTTTTTATATGTGTGTGTAAAACGATGGTATTTTTATATGTATTGTAATTAAGTATCAGATCAGTCTTTAGTTTGATGTTCTGAATGTAAACACAAATTAAGTCGCTTCAAATGTATAACAAGTTTTATTCACCAGACATAATATTAATAACAACAGGAACAAGAATGGACAGATATAAATCTCTTAAAGCAGCGATCAATGATTAACAATATTTCGTATAGATTAGACAAACAGAGAATTCTTTAAAACAGCTACACCAAAATCAGCATTCAACAAACACAGATACTATCAGCAACGCTCTATGTAAATACAAGTAAATACTACACAAATAAATAAATCACAATGTTCCTAACCCCATTAACAACAACCCTGACTATTTAAAACAAACGGACACTATTGCCGACTTTACGCACCTTTCTCCTATTTAAAGTTAAAATTCATTATCAAACTTTATTCTCTTTAAAACTTCTAATACTTAAAAAACAAGAAAACTATTAAATTTCTGCCTCCGTTAAAAACTGGAAACTGGAACAATTAGAGGAACTGCATAAATAATTATATTGCATAAATATTGCAATATTCTGGAACTTAGAAGATATTAAAACTTCTGCTTTAGAAAGACAGCTGTACCTTGAAATTTATGAGAAAGTAAATAAAGCTGCTAGCCGGCTGCAGGGACAAGCTGGAACTGACGTAAAATACTGTAAATCTTACGCTAGTGTTGTTATTTCGCGTGAGAAATATTCCAAATATGGGGTGAAATCAATGACCTAATAAGGAGACTTCCTTATAAGGTACATATCTTTGCACTTAACGTCTGATCAAATGACGTCGATACAGCCCAATAACTACGAAAAGGTGCACAACGTCGGTGCAAAAATAGTTCATAAGAACTTATTACAATAATCGAAATAAAGCTCTCTTCTGAATAAACTTTACATAAAATACTCTAACATGTATCCCTAATTTGAAAATCATACAAAAATATAACTACAACATGATCAGGACAGTCTACAAATTATACGATTTCTAGGCTCACTATATTTATAATAATACTCGTGACTTCCGGTAACAGAGAAAGTGAAAGTAACGTACAATTAATCAAAAGCTGCCGGTAAGAAAACAGACGTTTTCTATCGTTCTGGAACATACAATATTAAAACGATTAAACAATATATAGGTAATAATGAAACAGAATACATACATTAACTGCTTTAATAAAATAATACAAAGTACGGTTGGCAGAAATATAGAGAAAACTATGTAGACAATATCAATAAAAATCTAGACACTGCTATCTGTCAAAAACGTCACATTACACCCTCCTTACAAAAAGAGGTCGCCCCGACCGCGGGTTATACACAACCAAATACGGTAACTGTCGCTACCTGATTTCACATATATAATTGGTTCCAAGTTAAATATACATATAGTAGCTAACATTATGACAATATCCATAGATAATAAAACAACACTTTTTGAGCTTTAAAGTTGTAATGGTGTCCAATATAAATTATACCAACACATTCACCCGTAATCATTTTAACAACCCATATACATGTAAACTACAATTTTCTTCTAATTCCCTCGCCTGTTTTAAATTTAGTTTTACAATTCCGAACAATAAATAATAAGTATACATTAAGTCCATAGTGGTTTCATGATAACATATCACTACTAGAGAGTCCACTAAATATCTTCTTCGTTGCCGGTCATCAGGATTATCTATGTAGACGAGATCTTAAAAATTCTTGTGACTGACTAGCATACATAAAACATGATGTACTAGTATGCAAATAAAATATTACATGTACCTATACTGTTACACTTGCATATTTTCAAATTTGGATAAAGTTAATACTTAAACAATTACAATTTTATAATATGAACTATACCTAAAAGAAAAACATTTGAATTCTAACTTCTAAACTTCTATTTTAAAAATACCATTTAAAAAAACGTACTACCTATCGATGCTATCTTACCAAATGTTACTAGATAATTGTAAGCTTGGCATAAAACCAACACCAATCTCACACGTACAGGTGAGCAAGATACAGACCAAACGGGAGACATGGCAGGAACTAAACAGGATACATACATGACAGGAACAAAACATGATACAGTCGGCACTAGAGATGACATGAACAAAACAGGATACAGTCGACACGAGAGAAATGCCAGGAACTGAACAATATACATACATGACAGGAACTAAACAGGATACAGACGGAACATCGGCAAAATAACAAATTTTATTTATATCATCCTCGTGAGAGTAAATAGAACCTGTATACTCGTACACGGCTGCAAGCACATTGTTTTCAATAAAACTTGCTAACTTATATCAAAAAGTCTTAGAGGAACAAAAACCTTTTTTCGATTTAGCTATATAGTACGAGCTGCAATGAGACCCTGTTCCATGAGAACGAGACAATCAATAAATAAATCACCCTCTAGAAAAGATTGAATTACGATTTCAGAATCCGCTGGAACAAAAACAATTTCAGCAACTCAGGTTCTGCAAACATACTGCTCTGCAGATTCGCTATTAGATTTAATTGACTTGCTTCCCACAGGTAAAACTTTCCTTTCCAAGTCTAAACTACATTTACGCTTGGACAAAATAGTATACAAATAAAATCTTAACATAACTTGAGAATCAATATCAGTCACAATCATCTCATGTTTTATAATTTAAAACCATATAAAAAATAAATTCAGCCTTTCCCAGGGGCGTATAAAACTACCATTGGCCATTTTTCACCGATTTGTAAATTCAGGTCCATCTGTCTCAGGAATCTGATGAAATTTCCAAGAGTTTAGAACAATAGTAATAGAACCTATATCGATCACACAAGTAGGAGGCATACTTGCCGCCCGAGCATATAAAAATAGAAAACATTATAAAATTTATTACATTTTTTTATTAATGAGGAGGAGGTGCACAATTCGGCACTGATGTAAATTTCACCGCCACCAGCTTACAATATCTGGTACCTGCCCCGTAGCTCCGCCGGTCCCTGCAGAAGTCCGGTCGAAGTCTCACCCCTTAGATGCACAGGCCCAAGTACTCTCCCGGGTTACTGGAACTCCTCTGTGGACCTCTCAGCAGCATTAGCACAACCCTGATCTGAGTAGGGTCCAAAGATCAGTACTACTAATGTGGTGTAGCCCCTTGTTGCCCGATGCCGCCAGTTCGCGATTACTCCGCCCCTGCACCTGCCTAGGCTGTGAAGGCGGATATAGAATATCCACAGAGTCCGAACCATCTGTCTCCACCCTAAACTCCTCGCGCTCAGCTTTTAAATATCTGACGTAAGTCTGCATTTTCCCTTAATTGAATATCCCCTAAATCTCATGAGAGGGGTTGAGTTCCAGTCGTCCCTACCACCAGCACCGGTATGACGCTAAAGCCGCTGAGGTGTTCTGTCTGTCATATCTTTACTGATATGCCACTGCCCTCTCACCAATAATGAATCACAAAATCAAAATAAAACAACATATTTATAAAGGATCTTTTAATTCCACTTTGAAACTGTAGAATCCTGTCGACGACGCCAAATGTAACGTTTTCGCTAACCGGTAAGAGAACCTTTCTAACCAACCAAACCAAACCAACCAACAGACCAGACAGACACCAACAACAAACCAAAAGAAATAAACAGGAAATATGAAAGCTTAGAATTACTACTGCTACCGCTACTGCATACTGCATATCACACAAGTATAGTTTCTAGGTCGGCAAACGGTCTCCTTTTTATGTGTGTGTGTAAAACGATGGTATTTTTATATGTATTGTAATTAAGTATCAGATCAGTCTTTAGTTTGATGTTCTGAATGTAAACACAAATTAAGTCGCTTCAAATGTATAACAAGTTTTATTCACCAGACATAATAATAACAACAGGAACAAGAATGGACAGATATAAATCTCTTAAAGCAGCGATCAATAATTAACAATATTTCGTATAGATTAGACAAACAGAGAATTCTTTAAAACAGCTACACCAAAATCAGCATTCAACAAACACAGATACTATCAGCAACTCTCTATGTAAATACAAGTAAAATACTACACAAATAAATAAATCACAATGTTCCTAACCCCATTAACAACAATCCTGACTATTTAAAACAAACGGACACTATTGCCGACTTTACGCACCTTTCTCCTATTTAAAGTTAAAATTCATTATCAAACTTTATTCTCTTTAAAACTTCTAATACTTAGAAAACAAGAAAACTATTAAATTTCTGCCTCCGTTAAAAACTGGAAACTGGAACAATTAGAGGAACTGCATAAATAATTATATTGCATAAATATTGCAATATTCTGGAACTTAAAAGATATTAAAACTTCTGCTTTAGAAAGACAACTGTACCTTGAAATTTATGAGAAAGTAAATAAAGCTGCTAGCCGGCGGCAGGGACAAGCTGGAACTGACGTAAAATACTATAAATCTTACGCTAGTGTTGTTATTTCGCGTGAGAAATATTCCAAATATGGGGTGAAATCAATGACCTAATAAGGAGACTTCCTTATAAGGTACATATCTTTGCACTTAACGTCTGATCAAATGACGTCGATACAGCCCAATAACTACGAAAAGGTGCGCAACGTCGGTGCAAAAATAGTTCATAAGAACTTATTACAATAATCGAAATAAAGCTCTCTTCTGAATAAACTTTACATAAAATACTCTAACATGTATCCCTAATTTGAAAATCATACAAAAATATAACTACAACATGATCAGGACAGTCTACAAATTATACGATTTCTAGGCTCACTATATTTATAATAATACTCGTGACTTCCGGTAACAGAGAAAGTGAAAGTAACGTACAATTAATCAAAAGCTGCCGGTAAGAAAACAGACGTTTTCTATCGTTCTGGAACATACAATATTAAAACGATTAAACAATATATAGGTAATAATGAAACAGAATACATACATTAACTGCTTTAATAAAATAACACAAAGTACGGTTGGCAGAAATATAGAGAAAACTATGTAGACAACGTGAGGGGTCTGATTGGTTTGCCAATCTCAAATTGTTTTGGGAAAACCCAGTCACAAAAAAGAGGAAATTTATAGCTTCAATTTCATCTTATTGTGAGTCAAGAAATTAAGTTGAGTTCTATTTTGATGTGATTCTTATTTTTGGGCGTTCATCTATTTACAAAGTATTTTCGTTGAAATTAGGAGTTGTTATAAACATGTAAATTGTTAATGAACATATCGGATTTTTAACAACTTATAATTTCAGTTAAAAAACGTAATCATAAAAGAGGGTCTGATTGTGGTTTCAGGAATGTAAAATAATGTTAAAAAATTGCGGAACAAAAGGCTTTAAAAATAAAAGAAATATAGAAAATATTTGGGTGCTAAAATATAAATAATAAAGAATACTGGTTAAAGAAAATCAAAATAAATAAACGAAGACTTTCTATCTAGACGCTTTGGTTAAAAAGAACCTATCAATACTAACATATAATCATCATGTAAATATAACGTTGAAAATTCATAGCGTAATAACTTGACGTTATGTAATAAAAATGACGACGTCACGATTTTGAATGGGTTTTTTTGACAAAATTTTGAAATTGCGGCGCTTCTACAGGGAAAACAAAGTCGGTGACCATATTTGTTTTGACATCATCTAATTTGTAAGACAAATGGAACAAAATCGTGATTTAAAAAAAATATATGGAGTGATTCACGTCATTCATACAGCAAACCGAAAATTGTAGAAGAAAAATAAGGATTTCCATATATATTCAAGGTAAATTGGTACCCTTTTGGACCATTTAAAATAATAACTTTTTCTCAAAAACGAAGTCAGTGACCTATATTTTTTTCTCCATTTTCTGATATATATATCCATTATCTAATTGAGTTTTCAGTTTTATAAACATCTATGGACTAGTTCATTTACTAATCCTTGACCTTAAACTGAATCATGTGGTAACTGGTATCGTAAACGATCACATGTTTAAGGGAAGACAACTATTGTAATGCATTGTAATAGTTAGGTAATAGATAGAAAATGACATTTAGTCTTGTCTTTAGACACAATAGCTTAAATAAGTTTCTGTAACCATGATTTGTTGGCTAGTGTGGTAATGTTGAGATTCATAATTTGATATTCATGTCAGATAATTGTGATTTAGTCAGATTGAAAAAAAATTCAAGCCTGATTCTTCAGTTAGAATAATTGTCTCTACAATGCATTTCAATGGTTTGAGCATTTGAAATGATTATTCTGCCTTATTTTTAGTCTTGTGATTATTTTACGGCATTCTGAAAAATATTGCCTTTACAGATTGATATGAGTGTACCTAGAACAAATTGGTGCTACATGCCCCCCTTAAAACATTTTTTTTTAAATTGCTGAATAAGTTCCAGACCCTAGTTGAATGCATGCTGAACCTAATTCTATAATCTAGAACAAAAATGCCGATGTACTTTTCCACATTCTGAACAAGTACGGAAAACTAACTGGAATGTTCATATATTGCTAGAAAGTACTATTTTATTTTCTGTAAAGTTCAGACTTTGCTGAAAAATTCAGACAATGCTGAACTGAGGCTGAAAATTTCAGACAATGCTGAACTGAGGCTGAAAATATTCCGAACTGTTCAGTGATTGCTGAAATTCTCACACAAACATTTGAAATTGTACTGATTTTTTTTCTATCTTTTCAAACAGTGCTGAATTTTTCAGAACAACCCTGAAACTTTGTAAACAGATTCTGCAAATCATGAACTGTTCAGACACATTGCAGAAATATTCTTAACAGAATGAATACTTACTAAATTTTTCGGAAAGATATCTGCACATATGCTGCAAACCTTTTGCACTATTCAGACAGTGTTGATCTGTTCAAAGGAGCTCAAATATTTCCTAAACAGATAACCCAGATGCTGAACAGTTCATGCACAAAACGTTCTGACACCCTTCTTATAGGAACAATTGGCGTTATTGACTTCATCAAAAACTTGGTTGTTAGTGTGAAGTAATTAATATAACATTAACATGATTAACATTGTTAAATATGAATTTTAAGAGAAAGTTCAAACATTGGATAATCGTCTTTTTGAGATATTTGCCGGTCAGTTAAATTGAAATATATTCCAAGTGAAGATTAGATAGTATAAATATCAAAATCATAAACTGCATTAGGGGAATTAATTCAAAATGCTCCCACCCAGGGTAACCCAAAGGTAATCATGACTCATGCCTACAAGCACATGTGGAATCTACAATAAAAAATAATCAGGTGGATTTCTGTTTAAAGTGTTCTAACAACTCTATTGATAATATTCTAATGTTTATCACATTTAAAACTAAGGAACTTATATGAATTATAAACAATAACAAGTTTGTTGTTTCAAGAACTTTTTTAAAAGTTTACTTGCAAAACATAATCTGTTAAGTTTGAGTAACGATATGACTTAGTGCTGAATTGCCTATAACGGGTGCCGATTTGACCAAGTGTAAAAATGTCTAGAATTCATGCATAAGACGAAAGAATACCAACGCAACGTTGAAAAGGATAGAATCATATGTTTTGGTACCAGCAAGGACTTATGTAAGGTAAACAAATATTTACACCAGAAAGTCTTTCCGGGAGTCAATATGTCTTGGTTCCGAAGTATTTACAGACATTCAGTCTTTGGAAAGGGAAATAACATTGAATATGTTTTTGCGATTTATTCAGTTTTTATCCGTTCTTGCGATGTCCGTGTCAACATATAATAGAACTTAAAATCCTTGATTACGAGCTAATAGTATTTGAACTCATCAACAGTGTGAATAAATATGCACAACCTTACTTTCATTTCAAAACTGTATATTCAAAAGGGGATTGACAGGTAAATATTGGTAGATGGATTGAAGGCTGGAATAATGCTAACATCATTGAAGGCTAAAATATAGAAAAGAGAATTGAAGGCTAAAATATCACTGAGAGGATAGAAGATTAAAAAATATTGCCAAGATGATTAAAGGCTTTAACAATGCTAAGACAATCGTAGGCAGAAATAATGACGAGTGGATTGAATGTTTGAATAATGATAGGACTACTGAAGGCTAAACGTTTAAATAATTCTAGGATCACTAAAGATTAAAATGATGCAAAGAGGATTGAATAAAATTGAGAAAGCAAATGCGGAATGTGTCAAAGCGTCAACAACCCGACCATAAAGCAGACAACAGCCGAAGGCCACCAATGGGTCTTCAATGTAGCGAGAATTCCCGCACCCGTAGTTGTACTTCAGCTGGCCCCTAAAACATATGTATACTAGGACAATGATAATGGACGTCATACTTAACCTAGAATAATACACAAGCAACTAAATTTAAAAATCATACAAGACTAACAAAGGTCAGAGGCTCCTGACTTGGGACAGGCGCAAGATTACTGCGGGGTGAAACATGTTTATGAGATTTCAACCCTCCCCCTCTACATCTAGCCAACGCAGAAAAGTAAACGCAAAACAATACACACATTGATATTCAGTCCAAGAGAAGTCCGAGTCCGATGTCAAAAGATGTAACAAAAGAAAATAAATAAAATGACAAAAATTTATAAATAACAACAGACTACTAGCAGTTAACTGACATGCCAGTTATAGACTTCAATTAAACTGATTGAAAGATTATGCCTTCATCATATGAACATCAGGCACAATCCCCATTAGAGGTTTAGAATCCTACTATCATAATATATATACATGTATAAGAAGAACATAACCCGTGTCATGCCAACAACTGTTTTTTTTCAAAAGTAAATGTGTTTAGTTCCGATGCAAAGACCCTATAAGTAAATCAATATTAAAGCCACCTGAAATAATGCTAAGAGAAAGCTAAAATAACATGAATAATGCTAAGAGGATTTAAGGTTGAAAAATTGCTTAATAATATGATTGTTGGCTAAAAGATTATCAGACGATCGAAGGCTGAAATAATGATAAACATATTTAAGGTTACATTAGAGCTATTAAAGGCTACAATAATGCTAAGAGAATACAAGGCTAATATAATGCTCAGAGGATTGAAGGTTAAAATATTGCTTAAATAATTGCTGGCTGATAAATGATTGGACAATCGAAGGCTGAAATAATGATAAGACGATCGAAGGCTGAAATAATGCTAAGAGAAGTGAAGGCTGATATAATGTTAAGACGATTGAAGGCTGGAATAATGCTAAGAGGATTGAAGGCTGAAATAAAGTCTAAAGGAATAAAGTCTGAAATAATGATAGGAGGATTGAAAGCTAAAATAGTGCTAAAATGATTGAAGGCTTAAGTAATGATTAGGGGATTGAAGGCTAAAATAATGATGAAATGGTTGAAAGCTGAAATTTAGTCAATATGGTTAAAAGCTGATCTAATTCTTAGAGAATTGAACCCTAGAACAAGGCTAAGAGAATTGAAGGCTAGAATAATGCTTAGACGATCGAAGACTTAAATAATGCTTTTGTTATTGTAGGCTTAAAAAATTTGAAGAGATTTTGATAATACGACCGAAGGGTGAAATATTGATAACATGATTGAAGGTTTAAATAATGCTAGGACTATTGAAGGCTGAATTAATGCTAAGATGACTGAAGGCAGAAATAGTGATAAGACAATTGATGTCTACCATAATACGTTTGAAGATTGAATGTTGAATTAATGCTAAGAAGACTGACGACTAAAATACAGTTGAGAGGAAAGAAGGCTGAAATAATGCTAACACGAGTGATACTAAAATAATGCTAAAAGGATTGAAGGATACAGTAATGCTAAGAAGATTGAAGGATACAGTAATGCTTAGAGAATTGAAAGCAAAAATAATGCTGATAGGATTGAATGCTTAAATAATAATAAGAGGAATGAAAACTTAAATGTTATTGAAACGACTGAAGGCTATAATAATGATGCGAAATCATTGAAGGATAAACTCAAGCGAAAAGGTTAGAAGGCTAAATAGCTGATAAACGCATTTAAGGCTAAAATATTGAGAAGATAGAAGGCGGAAATAGTGATTACAGAATTAAAAAAATAAAAATAAAGCTAAGACGACTGAAGGCTAAAGGATTGCAGGCTAAACTAACGATAAGAGAATTGAAGGCTGAAATAATGCTATAATGATTGAAAGCTAAAATACTGCTAAGAGGATTGAAGGCTGAAATAAAGCGAGGACGACTGGAGGCTAAATTAATGATAAAAGGATTGAAGGCTGAAATAAGGCTATGAGATCCTAAGGCTGTAATACTGCTAAGATAATTGTAGGCTAAAATAATGCTAAGAGGATTGAAGTATAAAATATTGCTAACAGGATTGAAGGCTAAAATAATGCTAAGAGGATTGAAGTATAAAATATTGCTATCAGGATTGAAGGCTAAACTATTGCTAACAGGATTGAAGGCTAAAATAATGCTAAGAGGATTGAAGTATAAAATATAGCTAACAGGATTGAAGGCTAAAATATTGCTAACAGGATTGAAGGCTAAAATATTGCTAACAGAATTGAAGGCTAAAATATTGCTAACATGATTGAAGGCTAAAATATTGCTAACAGGATTGAAGGCTAAAATAAACCGAAAACGACTGTAGGCTTAATTAATGGTACGAGGATTGAAGGCTATAATAATTCCTATATAAAAAAAGATTTGGTATCATTGCCAATAAGTCAACTCTTCAAAAGAAAACTAAATGACAAAGAAATTATAAAAGCTATAACAGGCCCCGAAATGACAATTTAAAACAATTCAAACGAGAAAACTAACTGCCTATGATTTCATTCCTGGTGTTTAGTGGAGTTCGTGTTGTTTCTTATTTCTTAATTATTACTGTTGATGTAAATGTCTTTTGGTTTTGAGTATCTAAAAGTACAAAAATAAACGAAAAACAAATATACAACACATAAACAAGTGACAGCTACTGAATTGCAGGTTCCTGACTTGGAACAGGCACATTCATACAGAATGTGATTGAAGGCCTAAAAATATTTAAGAGAATTGCAGACTGAAAAAATGCAAAGAGGATCGAAGGCTGACATAATGATAAAAGGATTGAAGACTGAAATAAGGCTAAGACGACTGAAGGCTGAATAATGTTAAGAGGATTGAGGGCTGAAATAACGCTAAGAGGATTGCAGGCTAAAATATGGTTTACACGACTAAATGTTTAATTAATAATAAGACTATTGAATGCTTGAAAAATTCAAAGAGAATTGAAGGTTGAGATAATGTCAAATACAAAATTTAAGGCTGAAATAATGGTAAGACGATTGAAAGTTAAAACAGTGTTAAAACGATCGAAGGCTTACATAATGTTAAGAGGATAGAGGCTGAGTGTTTAAGTTTAAAAAATGCCAAGACTTTTTAAGGCTAAAATAAGGCTAAGAGGACTGAAAACTAAAATAATGATCAGACGATCGAAGGCTAAATTAATGCTATGAAGATTGAAGGCTGAAATAATGCTAAGACGGTTGAAGGCTAAAATAATACTTAAGCGAGTGATACTAAAATAATGCTACGAGAATGAAAAGCTAAAATAATGATTTATATTCTAGCTAATAAAATCATGAATATATCTAAAAGGAAACATTGAAATAAATATTTGAAGAAAAAAGACTTTAAAAAATAAGTTCTGTAATGTATCTAGGTATTTTTGGTCTGTTTTGTTTTCATTGCAGTTTTTTTTTCATTGTGTATGTATCGTACAAATTTAAGTATCTATATAATCATTTTTCTTTTTTTAGATTTCGTAGAGTTTTTATCGAGCGGTGTACTAGTATATCATGTGTATGTTTTCTTCGGCTTTGATTTTTCTAATTTGTTTCTTTTTATTTTTGGAATGGAATTTAAAGGAAATGTACCTTTTAAAAACTATGCAACTATCAATTTTGTTGGTGCTGTATCACATTTACTTTCAACAAAAATGCACAAAACTCTTTTTAATCTTACGATTGATCGAGTGCATCTTTATATTTGTATAATGTATTCCCAAAAATGAGTTAACAGCAAGTCGGACCAATTGGACATATCGAACATTAAGACTTTCCTTTTTGGAGCTTTATTCAATGATACAGATTTTACCAAAACTCACCCTCCTTTATTCGTTCCATATTTATGATGGATGTGTTAACTTGTGTCATCTCAATCAGTTTTCAATCCTTTTGCAAACACTAATCTTGTCATTACAAGCATGGAATACTTGCCACATTACGTTTAACAACCAACAATCATTAAAAAACAAATGCAAATCAGACACGCCGATTGTTTTAACAACACTATAAACTGACAATATTCTTTTAAAATGAACAAGTGAGATAAATCGAACGTATATCCTCGACATGTCAACAAACGCAGCTCAATTTTTTTTTAACACCGATGTTTAACCACAAAAATAAAATGCAAGGTTGAAAAAATACTATACAATTGTAAACTGTTGTCTTTAAACACACTGCAATACTGATAGACATATATCGTATATTCTATCATAACAAAATTACTGCTCCTTAAAGATACGTGTTTCGTACGTTCGTAAGATTTTGAGAAACCTCTATTATTAATATCCGTGTTCCAATTAATTTTCTGTTGTTGACTGTTTCGTTTTCTTACGTTGAGTTCCGTTTGTTGACATGTCGTATATATGCGTTCGATTTATCTCCCTTATCCATTCAAAAAGTGTTTTTTTTTATAATGTCCTTGAAAAAAAAATTCAACATATCTAGTTTGCAATTGGTTGATTGGTGTTTGGTGTTTAACGTTCAATGGCAAATATTCCATTCATTTCATTGCGAAATTAGCGTTTGGTAAAGGATTGATAAGTGATCGAGATAACACAACTTTAATATATTTCATATATCCACACGTCCCTTCTATGGGTCCAATCGGTTTGAGTTACTATGAGTTTCATTATTTCGTATCGGAGAGTATCTTGAATAGGTATGTCGTAACATAGTTTTTTTATTTCTAATATTTATTGGGAATCAGTTAAATAAATTCAAAGATGCACTCGATCTTTCGTTAGAAATAGAGTTTTGAATGTTCTTGTTGAAAGTATGAGTGTTACAGCCCTAACACAACTGGTAGTCACATAGTTATCGAAATATATATTTTTATGTATTACACCCCTAACTACAAAGAAAAATGAGAAATATGAAAAATAGAGAAAATATGCACAGTATGCCATACAAGCTTAACGGAAACAATAAACAAGAAAAAAAAATATGCATAAACTCAAACTTATACTATAGAGGAAACATACACACATAGAATAAGAAAGGCCATGATAACAAAAAAAAACAACACACAATATATAAGTTTAAATAATTTGTATTTCAATATTTTCCTTTATTTTTCTTGTTAAGTCTACCAATTTATAACAATATATCAATTAGGAAAGATCATTTGGATTTTAGTGGTTGGGGCCAAGAAGTTATCCCGTACCTATTGGGATGTTTTCTTTTCAAATTTAAATCGAAAGGCGTTCACTCCTAGATTTAGTTTACCTCGTGTCCACGAAAGAATTTTTTACCGTTAATCAGCTTCTAGCTAAGATAAAATAAATCCTATCCCTTTCGATCCATATAGTTATTACATGAATCTATATTTACCTTTTTCACATATACTTAATAGTGATGTTGTCATCATGTTTAATAAAATTTCTTGTACGATTACTGTCCTTTGATTAAATATTCTTCACTTAAATTAATACATCAATAATACTTTCAACTGTGTTGATTGAACAGTAAATTGTATATTATATATTATATAATATCAAATAAATATAATATGTATCTGATTCAAAATGGTTTAAAAAAATCAGGCATGCATATTTTACATGTAAAAGACATTTCAAAGGGAAGAAGAGCACAGCCGATAATCCAAAATTATAAGATAAATTACTGCTCCCTCTTTTCTCGTTACGTCAAATTAGGGCGATTTTCGTTCGTTCGTAAGATGTTGAGAAACCTCTATTACGAGAGAGACATATATTTTGCACGTTACAGAAACTTGCAGATCTCGAAAAAGAGCAGGTTTATGCCTTTTTAGTTTAAACATATTTTTTTTACTCAAAATAAAATGGATTAGACTCGCGTAATCCATACTTATGATGTCCGCTCCAAATAAATTGCAAAACAATATTAATATGAGCATACAAAAAATCAAAATATACAATACTTTTCGAGTCTATCAATTGAAAAAAGATGAAAAAAACATAACGTAAAAATTGTTAATGAAGACGATTATGATGACGTGGATGTACTGCAAAAAACTGTTTCTCCATAACCAAAAATCTCTCAGAACTTTAAATAAATTGAATGCATGTTTAAATATATTCACGTTTTGTTCATACGAGGGGTTCGGATTACCAGATGTTTGTTACTCAATGTTCAGTATAAGGTCACTAGGAAGCCATCTTAGATTGTTCATCAGAACTTCTCTCTGGTGTGTATATGTAACAGTAAATAGGTGAAATTAGGAATTACATGTAATTACTAAAATTTAGGAATTACAGCTAATTCCCGATGCACTTAGTTAATACAAGTAATTCCTTAAAAGGCCCAGTTATTAGCAGTAATTACTAACTTTGAAATGATTTTTACACCTATTTACTAACTGCTAAAACAATGTTGTATTATGGTCAGATGATCAAAAGTTAAGGTAATACTAACTAGAAGATAATTAAGTACTCTTAAAATTTTGAATGGTTGATTTGTATAAAAAATATCTTAAACAAAAATATGGACTTTTAAATATTTGGTTAAATCAGAGTAACTTTAGTTTTAATCCAAATAGTTAAAGTTATACAGATATTTTTTTACCAATTTCAGCAAAAATGGAAATCAGAAATGGAAAATTCTCCCTAAGCATTATGTTTTAACTTTTAAAGAAAACTTTGAATTTGAAGAACATTTACAATTAAAAACCAATTGTTCAGAGAACAATTGAAGGTCTTTCCACTAGTAAAGATCTATTTTGATATTGACATAGGAAAAATCAGTTAATAGTGTTAGTTCCTATGGCTTTATGATGTATTTATATGAATTTAAAGCGAAGGTCAAAATCTAGAACGTCCTATTAACCTTTGACATTGACCTCAATTTCAAGGTCACAAACCACGCAACTCAAATCAAAAGACTATAGGTCTTATTTATAGCTGGTTAATGAGTTATATCACCATACGCAAATTTTTTAATACAAGAGGGGAGAAAACTCCCTTTTACGTTCAACATACACTTGCAATCAAAATTTACGTGTAACGACATGTCGCAACAAACAATTTAGGTAAAACAGTTTCTGGAAATAAGAGATAATAAGCCAAATTCAAAAATTAGAATATGACCTTGACCTTTGACATTGACCTAATTTTCATTTTTTTGGACCAAGGACTTCAAATCAAAAGATCCTAGATCTCTAGCACTTATGGTTTACAAGATAGAAATGCATATCACTTATATCAAATGCATAAGGGGAAATAACTCTCATATGGGGCTTTCATATCGTTCGGTCAAAATAGGACAAATCATGCGAAGGATATAACGAGCAATTTTGTAAAATAAATTGGTCATAATATTTTACGGTTGCGAAGGAGTTGCGCTAACAAGGAAAACAGTGTTTGGGGAGATAACTCCTACAAAGAAAAGTATTCGTTTACGCAGGGTAAATTTCAAAAGCGCATAAACTGTTCGATATCATATACCAAATATCTAAGCGACATATTGCGAAACAAATGATTATCGCAAGAACAAAATTAGGCGGAAGAAAAAAAAAATAATCAGAAGAAAAACAATAGGTCTTTCCACAGAAAAGTGGAAAGACCTAATTATTACCTTATAAAGATAAGATAATGTTATGTTAAGAACTGGAATGAACTGGTACAATGTATGAACATTAGCTTCGAGATATATAAAAAAATCTTTTTTTGTTGTTAAATCATTAATAAAAAAGATATAGTGAAATTATAATTCACTGTTTGCAGCCAATCTGGTTCTATTTTGTTAAATTAGCTGAGAAACAAGGTTGATGAGTTATGCACTTGTGAGTGAATATTTGGACCTCATTGAATACGTATTTATATGACATCAATTCAACCCCTAGCTGGAGATGGGTTATCGATGTATTAAGCTATTAAAATTGTAAGGGTTTTGCAGAACAAATAGTCTCGCCTACTTTTGCTGTTAATTGCAGGCTCAACAAAAATGAGGAAAAAATATTAAAAATTCTTTTAGATACTTTCTTTTGACTAGTACTGTACGAAGCTTCTGTCAAAATTGGGGAAAAATCTAGGATGGTTTATAAAATCTAATGTTTTAAAAACTTTAACTGCAGAGTTTATGTAATGTTATCTGGGAAAAAAACTAGTCCATTTATAAGTAACATACAAAAAAAAAGGATTTTTTTTTACAAACTTTACTTTTGGATATTATCTTATGATCATAAACATTTAGCTTCTGTCCAGGTTTGGAAGAAATTATTTCAAAGTTTTAAACCACAGTGCATGATGGAGATTTTAGTTTAACGAAATTATGAAAGTCAATTTTGGATTGATATCATTGTCTTGCATGCATATATTAACGGAGTTTCAAAACCTATGAAACAACCATTTTCCAGTTTCAATTCACAAACACTAAAAAGTATGCACTTTTGATGTGCCTTATATTCCTACATCCTTAAGTAAGCTCCCGTAAAATCCCTACCCCTTTACTTTCTGATTTGGTATCTTGAATTATGTTTTTAATTTTAAAACAAAAACATCAAGTTAGTAAATAGCTGTAAAAATGACAAAAAAATCAGTGATTACCAGTAATCACTGACACAACTAGTAAATACATGTAATTACTAAATTAGCTAGTAATTACATGTATTTACTGAAATGTTTAGTAGTTACGTGTAATTCCTAATTTCACCTATTTACTGTAACATATATAAAGTACAGTCGAATAAGGAAATGGTGTACACTCTCAGTGTTGATAATACCGCTACAAGGGAGCACTCACAAAGTGAAAATGGATTATTATAAGTTGCAAAACTTGTTTCCGAAACCACTTTAAATAAATAAGTTCAAACAAAAATGGTAGAAGGTGTATTAAATGCTAAAACATTTAAGGCTAAAATACTGCTGAGAGGATAGAAGGCTGAAATTATGCTAAGAGAATTGAAGGGTGAAATATTGCTGTATCAATTGAAGGCTGAAATAAGTCTAAGACGACTGAAAGCCAAATTTATAATAAAAGGATTGAAGACAAGAATAAAGTTGAGACTGTTGAAGGCATAACATATTCTATAACGATTGAAAACTTAAATAATTTTAAGAGAATTGACGGCTGAAATAATGCTAAGGAAATTGAAGGCTAAAATAATGCTTTGAGTATTGAAGGCTAAAGTAATGCTAAGACGACTGACGGCTAAACTAATTCTAAGATAATTGAAGGCTAGAATAAAGCTCAAGCGATTAAAGCCATAACAAATTCTTAAAAAAAAGTTTTATATAATTTTAACAGAATTTTAGGCTGCGAAATGCCAAGAAAATTGAAGGCTGACATAATTCTTAGAGGATTGAAGGCTGAATAATGTTAAGAGAATTGAAGGCTGAAATAATGCCACGAGAATTTAGGGCGAAAATGATGCTAAGAAAATTGAAGGCTGCAATGATGTTAGAAACATAATACTTAGAGGATTGAAGGCTGAAATGAGACTAAGATAATTGATTGACGAAATAATGATATGAGGATTGAAAGCTAAAATAATCATAAGAGGACTTAAGATAAATTAAATAACTGAGATTTTCGACTGAATTGCGTCAAAAATACTATGACCTTTAGATATTACAACGTCTAACACTTAAACGTTATAAACAACATGAACCGAGTAGCAGTTTTCGTAAAATATTAATATTCAGCTTTCTGTACGTTAACCTGAATCGAAAATTCATCATTTCTACACGCTAGCACTTTTGAGTCAACGTTTACGTGTTTCACAAGTTTTCGGGTCCGTGATTGTCTACAAACGCACAAGTGACTTTCAAAGGGAAGTAATTCTGTAATAAGAAATAAAAATTTCAGTCATCGGGAAATATTGTTGCTGATCTTTATTTAAATGTAGTTTTTGTTGCATCTTCTCCATAACCAATTTATTTAATAAAAGAAAAAAACTATTTGAATATATATTTTACTCGGAGAATAGATCAGAATGATTATAATTACACATCGGCTTGGGGTATGAAGCCCTTTTCTTTCTGTTTGGTATTTTTGGCAAAGAATTTATGTATTGAATTTATCTACCAATAATACATGACCTCCGTGTATTCGCACAACAGTGTGGGAAGTGTTGTTAAACACCATTCAATCAATCAGATAGTTTTTGGAATTGTGTTTTCTATTTTGTTTTTGCCTCTTGTATTAACAGTGTAAACTGTCAGAGTGTACAATAAAATCTTGAACCTTGCTCATTGTTCATAAATCATACAGACACGGTGACCTATATTTGTTAATGTTTGTGTCATTTTGGTCTTTTGTGGATAGTTGTCTCATTGGCAATTATACCACATCTTCTTTTTTATCCCATACACTGTATATTATTCAGTAGTTGGTCACAGTGGCAATCACCCCACATATAATGAAACTTGGAATATATATTCAATGTCCTGCTTATTTTCTCTCAATAAATTTAATTACCACATACTGATAGAAAACATATTTTAAGAAAAATAGATGTTGATTTCATAAAAAAAAAACTTATGATGGTCAGTAAGTATGGGACTATTAAATCAATTTATTCCAAATATGATAGTCCAAGAGCTAATGGAAATTTAATTATATTTCAATGCAACATTTTTTTCACACATACCCTTACACCATGTACACATTCAATGAAAATTATGTGTCTCATTCAAACATACTTAAACTCCAGAATATGTATTTATTCTATGTATGTATATATATATATATATATATGTACCATTATCTCTGTAAGTTAAATTTGTATTTAGTTTATGAGAATAAAATATTCTAAAACTGCAGAACATTTTCTTTTACAGCTAATTTCCAAATTTTATAGAGTAAAACTTTGGTTGGTTTGCTTTTTTTGTTTGTATATAAACATTTACCCAAGCTTAAAGCACTTACGATTGTCATCTTCAAACAATAAATATAGGCAAAATTAAGCCTGTAAATATTATAGTTAAATTCAATTGGATGTTATTTAAATTATTACTGTACAATATACAAACAAAGCAAGCAAGGTAACCAAAGTCTTGCTTTACATGCATTAGGAAATTATATGTAATATGTGCCTTCTTTTTAAGATACAGGAAACAGAATTACATTTGTATAGGTATATAAAGGGTGTAAAGTTTTTTTTAAATATGTAATAATAATTTTGCAGGGTAAAGAAAAGATTCTATTTGAATAAAAATAACAGATAACAATTCTCTTAACAACCAATTGACCCCCCCCCCCTCCCCAGTTCAGACCCCAATTTATGTATATGTGGCCTAAATCTGTATAAATTAGAAAAATCATGAACTTGGACAACTGTTTTAATTATCTATATTTTATTTATATCAATATAATATATTATCTTTTATAATTGCAATGCTAACCATCAATGAGGTGTTTATTTTCAAGGATAAACAGCATAAAACTAGCAGACATCAGTTTAAACCATGTTGAAAAGTTAAAGTTATAATATTCATCATCTTTTTAGGCTTCATGTAATTAGATAATTGAATTAATATTGATAATTGCTCTTCAATAAGCATTATTTGGTACTTTCTGAAAAGGGGGAGTGAATGTTTTTGTAAGGGAATATATGATCAGTGTCTGACAGAAAACACTACAGGGCAATCTCAAAGTTGTTTCATTTAACCCAAGTAATTTAAAATCTACATTCACTGCATGATTGCTTTCAATGCGTCACAACTTACCATCATAACCAAATAACATAGAATGTTTTGTTTTTGTTATAAAACATGTTTCACACTCATTGAAATAAGGAAATGGGTGATCCTATTGATGAATCTTTTTGCTAATTTGTAAATGAAAACATTTCATCATTCCTAACACTTTTGCTTTTGTTTCACATCATTATTAATAAACAATATTAATAATTTTGATTATAAATATACTTTATCCACCGGATGAAATCACAATTTGTACACAGTGATACATTTATGAAGTAAAAGTTCTGTGAAACATCCTCTCCTCGGTGATCACAATTGGGACACAATATCACATACTATATATTATGTATTTCACTTTCTTATAAATTTTTCCTTTTGTTTGATCATGAACATGATGAACTAACACATGTTCCAGAATCATTGCAGTTAGTTATTCATTCATTTCAACTTATTTCCTTTTGTTGAGCCTGCTTTTTCATACAGTAAATTTTTTTTCTCACTTTTTTTTAATACAGTCAGTTAACCTCTAATTGGTATTCCTTTTAGCACAGTTAAAATAGTCTTGATTCCATTCATTTTGTCACACATATGAATAAGTAAAGAGTTGTCTATTCAGAAAAATTAATTTTCTCTTTATATCTCATGTACAGGAATCTGATATGAAAATAATATCCTTGTTTGGGTTTCATTTGTTGAATAACAAGACGTGCTGTTATCGTGTCTTATTCATTTTATCAAATGTGCTATTGTTTTGGAAGTAGCCATTGTTTCTCATTCATCTAAAAATCCTGCCAATAAAATGATATTATTAATACAAAATTTAATTAATTTATAAACCCAATTGCTATATATACATTATGCATAATATCTATCACTTCAATCATTGTACTTGATTTATAATATGCACTTAATGTGCCCTGTTATTAATATTAGAACATAAAAATTAAGTTATTCTTATTCTGATACAAAAAGAGAACTTCAATATAATTAAATTTTAGTAAGCTTAATAGCCTAAGCCCTTAGTATTAGCAGTGGGTGGTAATATCAATTGTAAACTTACATGTTTGTAATAAAATAATTGCCATGTTTGTTTACTTTCTTAACACATAAATATAATAGACAGATTAATCTAAACTCATAAGCAATTAATCTTTAAATAGCTTTCATATCACTGCATGTGACTATAAAATAAGTGTCAGTAACAATAATATATAATATTTGAATGCTTACATGATAATTCAGACTTCTTACATGTCAAGTCACTTGGAAGCAGTAAAAAAAAATAATGAATACAAATTCTGCAAAAGACAAATATAAAATTGCATAATCAAAACTTTAAAAGCAATAAACACACCAAAAGTTTTTCTTAAAACATGTAAGAAATAGGCAATAAAGGAGATATTTAAAAAAAATTGTTAGGTATTTAATCTGTATGATATTGAAATATTTACATCAATGTAGATTGACAACTTTTAAAGTATTTATTTGGATTATAACATTTTGATAGTTATCAAGCAAATCCTACAAGTAATCAATAGTCTTTATGTCAATTGAAAATGAAAGAGGTAATCAATTTAAAATTTTCATATCTATTACTAAAATTTAAATTGGATAATATATTAACTGAGATGAGTAAATTCTTTAATTTTGTAAAATCTCAGTAGCCTGTTAACTGAAATATGACTTAATAGTACATTTTATTTGTTTGTACATGCATTTATAAATTCTTTGTCTTTGTGTGACTGGTATTTTCTCATAAAATTAGAAATGACGATGGATATGTAAATGCTATTTGTGAAACAAATCCAAGTTTTATATTTATAAAATTCAAACTGAAATCACAATGAACAAAAATTAATTCTGAATTGAAGCAATGTCATTCTCTGTTTTACATGTAAAAAACACCTGCACTGTTTATTTGTGTGGGTGGTGTATAAAAGAATAAACAAATGACAAAGCCTAAGGAGAGGTAGACTGGGTATATATGATAATATAGGGGGTGCACCCCTTACTACCAAAGGCAAAGTTAAGGAGCTATGTATACATAAATGGATAGTTTTAATTTATTGCATACAATACACTAAACCAAGGGAAATTAAGGGGGGGTAATAATTATGTAACAGTTAGCTTGGAAAAAATCAAGTCTAATATCATTTTAAAGTTGTTTCAATTTAGCTAACTTTATTGATTCATTGATTGATTCATAGGTCAACGGTTTTCGTCGTCGTTTATCGAAATAAATGACGAATTGTGAATATTTTGATTCACTTCAACAAATTCAATAAGAAGAAATGTGTACCGCGGTGATAAAAAGTTACAATTTACAACGTATTTACCTCAAAATGTATGCAAAATACACCTTTCAATTGTGATTTCTATCAAGGTGCTCAACAGCTGATGATAATGAGTGTGACGTGACAAGCTAAACATTGACGTAGATGAATCTTAGTTTTTGGCGATTTTCTTACTTAAAACTGTAAGTGTTCAAGGGAACAACGGTCATGTATGAAGATATTGTTAATGTCACAATGCTGTTGTCGAAAAACAACAAGTTGATAAATATTTGACCTCGGTGTAGCCAAAAAATCACCACTCCATAGCAAATTCACCCCACATCCGATTTAGCCAATCATAATTCGTATAGCTTCGAAAATGACGTAATAGATTAGATTTCGAAGCAATCATCAAAAATCGTCTAAAATGATTTGAAACCGCATTAATCTACCCACGGAAGGCTAAAATAATGATAAGATGATTGCAGGCTTGATTAATGCTAAGAGGATTGAAGGCTGAACTAATCTTAAAAGAATAGAAGGCTGAAATAGTGCTAAGAGAATAGGAGGCTAAAATAATGCTAATAGAATTGGAGGCTACAATAGCTCTAAGAGGATTTCAGGCTGAAATAATGATGAGGTTATATGTATAACGAATACATTTACCTTCAAACATTTATCTTATTCTTTAAGTATTGTGTACAAGTATAAGTCATCTGCATTTTTTTTTACAGTATTAGTGTTTGCCTATCTGTCCATACATACACAATACTCAGAGACTTTTAACATGGGGAAGACAGATTACCTGCATACTTGGGAGGAATCGTTGTCATCACAATCCCTTCACTATACTATACTGTTTGTCCGTCCACCAGTATACAATACTCAGACACTGTAGGCATGGTCCAGACAAATAACTTGCAAACTTGGAAGAACTATTTGTTATCACATTCCCTTGCATACTGTACTGTTAGTTTGATTTTATTTTTTATGTGAGTTATGGGAACTGGTTTGTGAACTGTTCGGGCTTCTGTAACATAATGACTTATTGTGAACAGAACTTTACTGTGATTAGTCAAAAGAAAGCTTTCACAATTGATAAAATTGTGCGCCATTATTTGTAGTTGCCCACTAAAAATACCGATATGTTGATTTGAAGAATTATAGAAGTTATGGGACCATTATCATTTTTAGACTATTGTTATACAATACCATATTGTGAAGCCTATTGATAATGACTGTTGTAATTGCTACTTCTCCAATATGGTTTGACGGAGACCTCTCAAATCTGACAGGTATGTTGCCCATAATATACCGACATATTGATTGGATCATTTTTTAAAGGAGTTCTATATGGTACTTTGGCCATTTTATACAATAACATTTTGTTGATATTGATAATTCCCCTACTAAACGGTAATCCTCTGATAAATGTACATATTAAACCGTTATATAAGTAACTTATTTTAATAGGGAGTTATTGGACTGTGAAATTTTTAGCGCGAATGGTACAAAGGGCCATGTTAGCTTTTCTCATCATTTTGCGTCCGTCGTTTTTGTCGTCAGCGTATATTGTAAATTTAAACTTTTACAAAGATCTTCTCCTCTGAAACTACTTATCAAAATGTAATCAAACTTGGCCATGAACATCATTGAGGTTATTAGTTTAAACATGTTATCTATGATCCCGCTTGCTAACCTAGATGACTGACATAACATAACAATAAAAGAGCATTGTGGTTGAATGCAAATTTGTATCTGCTATTTTGAAAATCCTTATAAATGAAGAAAATCTGACAAGGGCAAAAATGTACAAAATGTTGAGTTCAACTTATTGACCATTTACGTCAAAATCATCAGACGATTTTCGACAGGAGTTAAATGACAAATTTTATCTTATTTTGCTTTTATCGTTTATCTTGAAATCTAATATAGATAGAGAAAAAACAGGTTGGCTTGTTCTAAAAAGAAGTCTTATGACTGAAATCGTCAGTCTACTTCTTCTTATAGTTATGGCCCTAGGTAATGAATTTTTACAAAATTGCTGCGTTTGCCAAATATCTGAAAATTGATCAAAGATAAATAAAACCTTAAAAAGACAAATATGATCAGAAAAAAACCAAAACAACATCGTCATGAAAAGCGTCCGATGATTCCTTATTCGCGTTATTGCCCTTAAATGACCTTTTTTTCTTTCGGCAATTTTGCTTATATGATAGATAGAAACTTGAAAAATCAAAATTTGTGACCAATAACAAGATTTACAAACAATTCAAATTTTACACTCTTTTGTGTTTTGATCAAAGACTAAGAAAGATAAGAGAAACTTAAAGGACTAAATGATCAGAAAACAAGATCATCAAAATGGAGATTTTTGTCATGGATTAAACTCTTGCCTACAATGTTGGAGATCATTGAATATGCTTAAAGACCAAATTTGTTTTCATATATGCACCACATCGACACTATGTTTGGCCTATTGAATTACAGCTCGAAATACACTTTATAAAGTAATATATGATTGGATGTACAACTGTATACTGTACACACAGTTTAATTCTCATTAATACAGTAATGCCTAGCAATCTTCGTTTTGAAACGCAATATAAATGATTATTGTACATAGACCTGATAAAGAATAATATTTTGAAGAATGAAACAATATGAATTGTTTATTTCTAGGCTGTCGGTCGATTGGGAGGTCAAACAATGTCTCAAGAGTGTCAAGAGGTAAAGGTGAAAATCTTAGATCAGTCTAATCAAGAAATTATGTTGGAAATCAAACAATCACTCGAAGAGATGAAAGAACTGAGACTAACAATGGACAATTTGGGGAAGGAACACTCAAGAGTGACAGATAATCTTATAGAGTTACAATCTTCCCACAGTATTTTGCAGACAGAATATTCAAAAGTTATGGAAATTTTGAAAGACCCAATACCAAGGAACATCAAAGGTACATGATACTTATTAATACAGATAAAGGTAGAATAGCAATTGACACCGAGGGAGAATATTTCCTTTTCCTTATTTGCTTGCCATACTTGAATCCTACGTCATGAATATTGATCAAAAACAACTATGATCATTCCCTGCAGAAATGGAGGTTATGGAGTTTTATCATAACAAACTTGGAGAAAGCTCTAAGCAGTTAATACAACTGCATAAGCGGAAATAGGAATAGTTTGTATTCAGGCGCATCAGTCTTTCTATGGGGTTAATGCTGCATATTTATAACTCAAAAGAGTTTTTACTTTATAAGTTTATAACGTTAATCAGCAATTATCTCATGGATTTGTTTCAAAAATTAATATTTTACTCTCCAACTAATATTTTTCTCGTGAATAGAAAAAAAGATATGAACTTTTCTAAAAAAAAACAAAACAAAACCCTATTAGTCTCAACGTTGGCAAAAATGCTCTAGGAAAGTTATGAAACATTTTGGAAAGTAGCATTTTGTATGATTAAAATTCATTTAATTGAAATACGTTCAGAACCTTATAGAAAAGTAAAATTGCAGTATAACCTTGAAACATATATTTTATTTATTTTAGATGAAATTATTATAAAAAAAACTATGCCATAATAATAAGTAACAGCATACATTTTGATAATTATTGTTAATGGCATAAATGGGATGTATAATTACAGAAACAACGTTATCTACTGTGTTTGAACTGTTCATGGTACATGCATATCTTTTTTTCTTTACGGTGATTAGAATTCACAACTCGTTCGCTTTGCCCGTGTCTGTTGTGACGTTTTTGATTTTAACGAACGTAATATATGTATTACTGGCAAACTATTATGCCAGGTATTTCGTTACCATACATTACTCAAAATCTTTACTTAATTCTTTAATTGATATTTGGACTTAGTTTTGAAGTTTGTTGTACATGTAAACAACTTATTTCAAATGGGATAGCACATCCTTCATTTCATTTGTTAACTTGGGAACGTCTCAAATGGTATTTCCTTATTGAGATCAGCACCATCTATTGTATCTTTCTTTGAATATAACATGTATAAATCCTTATAAAAGTTTCTAGCTTCCAATGAAATATGTTCTTGTTTGTTTATTAAACAGCCTTCATCATTGACTAGTCTTGGAATAGTTTTATTTAAAAAGTTCTAAGTTTCTAAGTTGAGAAAATATTTTGAGGATCTTTCTCCTTCTTCTACCCATTGCATTTTTGAGCGTGCATAATGACCACGCATTTTTCTTGTCTTAAAATTTGTAATTCAGATTTCGTTTCGTTGAGATCTTCAAGAGCTTCTGTGGTTTGTATATTTATTCTAATTTTTCAAATTTTCCAATTTATTGTTTTCTTTCTTTTTATATGATGCAAAGGCAATTGTTTTACCCTTAATTTCTGTCATTAATGTTTCTAAGAACATCTGATCATTTATTGTGAATTGAATATATAAGCAATCAATTTGGTCTAGTGAGTCTCTATTGTATACTAAAGTTGCATATAGATAATTTACTGGTTTTATAAATTTTCTGTTTACAAAACTTTGATTTTTCAAAACTAAGGGTTTTCTTACGCCCAGGAGTAGATTACCTTAGCCGTATTTGGCACAACTTTTTGGAATTTTGGGTCTTCAATGCTCTTCAACTTTGTATTTGTTTGGCTTTTTAACTGTTTTGATCTGAGCGTCACTGATGAGTCTTATGTAGACGAAACGCGCGTCTGGCGTATTAAATTATAATCCTGGTACCTTTGATAACTGTTTATTTTTCTTTAACAGATTTAAAATATTTTAAATCATGCAATAAACTATTAGTAAAGTTTCAACAAACCCTTCCCAATATTGAAATCACTTATTTTAAAGTTTATAACTATTGGTGAATGATCACATCTGTAGCTGCTTGGATTTCTATATTTTTTACATTTTGATAGAAACTCCCACTAGTAACCCGAATTTAACTTGATCGGACAAAAACGCATTAACGCTGTTTAAAAGAGGTTAATCCTCATTTGATAAAGATTGACAAAAATTAAAAATCCTTTTTAATTTATTTCAATGCATATTAAATCATTTTAAGGCCAGTCAAATAGATTCGCTTGCAGTCGTTCAATTTAAATCAAGTTGGCGGTAAGTTACGTTAAACAGATAGGCCACGCCCCCGTTAAACTATTTCAAACTGGTATTAATTCGTTTTAAACCGTGTTGCGACCCGAGGTAAATCACTCAAGCAAAACAACATCGATGTATATTTCGTTCATTTGTTTCAAACTTTATCGACTTATATATATAAATGCGTGTATTCTTAATAAAGTCATATACTTCACAATTTAAACAAATGGATGATCAATACACGTAACATAATAAGGAATTCAAATAAAAACAATAAACTATATTCTTTACTTTGGATATAGTCAGTAGTGTTGCCGACCTTTGTCACGGACAATGTTACATCTCTTCCCTTGAGGTTCAGTCTCCGTGCAGAATCATGTGTTATAAGTGAGATGTTAGCTCCCGGATCCCATAGTGCTGTCTCAGTTTCCATTGCTCGGAACCTTGCTTATCATGAGCAAAACGTCTTCTCTACCTTTATCTCCATTAACAATACTGATACAATTGTGAAACGTTGATCCATTGACTTGAATTCCATGTAAAGCTTGATGGTGCATCCTCCCACACATTTGTTGATTTTCATCCAGGACATCACACGGTTTCCTATTTGAACAATATCTTGATAAGTGACCAATCTTGAGACAACTAAAACATCCTCCTTGTTTGCGAATTAAATCTCTTTTAGTCTGACCATCCAATCTACTAAACGCTGTACATTTGCCAATATCATGATTATCAGTCTCATGATACCAACAATTTCTACGGTTTATTCTCATAGGTATATTATTCTTCGAATTCATTCCATCACCGTTCTGTTTATATCTATTACCATGCGACATAACCTCTGCTACCTGTGCCAATCCATCAACTACCTGCTTCAATGTTGTTTGATTTTGCTTTACTTGTGCTTGGAGAGATTCTACGGCTGTATCTTCCTCCAATGTTGTATTGTGAACCTTTGATTTAAGTAATGTTCGACTAGCAGAACTGTCTCGTAAATCAGAATGAATATATTCCATAGTATTTTTTTCTTCTAAAAGAAAATTTAGTAATTCCGGAAATGTATGTGATTCATACTTTTGCTTACGAAGAGCCCATACCCTCTTCTGCAATGGAGGTAAAAGTCTCTCAATTTGACTGATCATCGTAGCTGTGTTCATTTCAAGTTCCATGTTCATTCTTTTAAGATCGAGCCAACATCTCTCCACAACATCAACTGTGGTTATAAAGCTCATATAATCACCATCAAACATTGGTTTCAGTCCTTTAATTTCACTTAGTACAGCATCAGCAAGCTTCTCTGGCTTTCCATACTTAATGTCTAACCTTTTCATCATTTCCGTAAAATCGTTGTCAACACCTTTGACAGTAAGAAGTGCTTCTCCCGTCAAACATTGTTTAAGTGTAAACGGGTCATCTTTCATGAGGAGGTTGTAGTCTTGTTTGAAGCTTGGGTAATCTCTTATATTCCCAGTAAAAACAGGTGCATCCAGTTTTTTCACTCTCATATTATCCTTGGTACACTTTACTTCCTCAATGGGTTTTATGTCTTTGACCTTTGCTGCTTCAACCACTTTGCCCATCATTGACCTTGCTTCACAAAGTTCTTGATAAAGATGATCCATGTCTGTACTACTGTGCTCAATAATATCTTTATCTGTTTCGTCGTCAGAATCCAAAACTTCCAAGTACGAGGCATGACCCCCTTCCATCTCAGAATAAGCATCTTCAAGGTCCTTGATGATAAGTTCCAGTGATTCTTTCGATTCATTGTTGTGATGACTCTTATTGAACCGATTCAATATTCGATGAAATTTTCCCTTTGCATTGCTTCTCTTCTTTTTCAAAACTTTCTTCCCATCTCCAGGTTTGTCACCATTATTTGTAGGCATGGCTTTGCGCTGAAATGTATAACTTGGGCATGAAATCAATTGTCAGGTTGTAACTATTTATTCCTATCGTTTCAACCTACAAACAAACAAAAACAAATTTTCAGTCACATAATAAACACAATAATTCAAATCAAATTAACACCATAAATGTTCCTTAAATTCACTTACAACTTCATCATTGATTCCGATTGTCCTTTGAATTTTATATGTAAATGTTATTCAAGCGTTCCATAGTTTTTCCACACGTTGATCTCTGTATTGATATGTAATGTTATTCAAGCGTTCCATAGTTTTTCCACACGTTGATCTCTGTATTGATATGTAACTGTTATTCACGCGTTCCATAGTTTTTCCCAAACGTTGATCATTGTAACATAATAACATCTGCGAATCATGTTCATATATAAAACAAACGTAATTATCAGTTTATATTCATTGTTCTGTACACGAAACTGTTAAATAACTGTTCTTAATCTGTAATTCAACTTACGCATTGACATAATACACCCAAGTTATGTGTTCCGCCGTGTCATTCATTTACGGGATTGTTGATAATGGGGATAGTAACGACAGTTTTGATATTGGCATATGCTAAATTAAATTCAACAAAAACAAGATATATATCGTTCAAACGATACAATAACTATCATTTGCTTCAAAGAGATCCGCCTTTCCAGTTTTCAAGATGCCAAAAATTATGGCATTAAGATCTTTCTTTGTCTTTGGTGTCCTGACTCCTGTCCATGATATACCATGTACTGTTTTAAGGTGGGAGCAAACTGTATCATTTCCAGCTGAATCATCAAAACTACTCACGGAAGGCTTTAAATTCCTCATATTCCACATTTCCAGCAAATAATACAATAATTTCAGTCTTATAAATAATCCTCATTCCCGTACAGAATTTGTTATTGCCTTTATTATAAAACCAATGTGTCTAGGAATAGATCATCCGTACATGTATGCAACAATCTCTTGATGAGGGAAATAAGTTTCCCAACACCACAAAGTTATATACTTTTGTTAAATGGTATCAAAATGGTCAATTATGTATAAAAATATGCAGCAGTAGTTCATTTTACCAAACAGCTGATTACAACCTTTATCGGTTTTTAAATTGAAGAGCATCACTTTTAGTATGTCTAAACACCAAAAAGTCGAAAAACAAACTGCTGTTTCCCGACAGTTTACTGCATTAGAACATTTTCATATCAACAGATACCAGAGACGTTATTATCATTTCCTGTTGTATTCATGGTCATCTTTAAGAATGTATATCAATTGTTATATTGTAGGCTGTTTTTGTTGAGAAATTGATACCCCTATTTCCCTATGTAAGCAGTCAAATTTACTGTAAAATTAAATTCATTTTTTTATACATAATAACCCAATATGACTTTTAAAAATGTCATTTCCCAACAAAACCAGGAACATACAATTCAAAAACACATTTATCTCAAAAAGGATGTTGAACAAAATTTCTAAGTTCTGCCTGGTTATCAAAACAAGCAAATGTGATATGATGGGCAATGAAACAAGTATTTAAAAAAAAAGACAGGCGCTTACATAACCACAACATTCAGCTTTCAACAATCGATACTGTATATTAAGGTTTGAAAGGACCGGAGATAACAAATTGTGTTATGGCTGTGGGAAACAAGCATGAATAATTCATATAAATAGTCATTTTTTTTTTATTTGTAATACATCACACTTTACATTTTTATTCAGATCAGATTCAAAGACAAATTGAAGACTGGGAAAATAAAGATAAGATGTTCGTGTCTACAAGAGCCATTGACTATGTCATGGAATGTTTACAGAACAGCAGTTGCGTGACATTAACTGCCCCATCAGGAGTTGGAAAATCATTTATGGCAAGACACACAGCACTTCTTTTTAAGAAGAAAGAATACACTATTATACCAGTGGAATTACCAGCAGACATTAAAACTTATTATCAACCCGGTAGACAGACAGTCTTTATTGTAGATGACATTTGTGGAAATTTTACTGCCAACCAACAACAAATTGATACCTGGAAACAGTTGTTACCAGTAATTAACACTATTATTGCAGACAAATGTTGTAAGATTATTGTATGTTGTAGGTCACAAGTCTATAGAGATGAAAAATTTAATATATTATTACCTTTTAAATCCTGTGAATGTAACTTAATATCAGATAAGATAGGTCTTACATCTGCTGAGAAAACAAATCTAGCAAAAACCTATCTTGGTACAAGCGTGAAAGATATTGATGATTTATCACCTAAATGTGATTTTTTCCCACTCTTATGTTCCTTATATCACGAAAACGAAAATGTAGATTTTAGAGAATATTTCAAAAATCCATTTGGTGTCTATAAAAGTGAGCTAGACAGGTTAAGTGAGCATGGTGATGAAGGGAACTATAAAATATGTAGTCTTGCTTTATGTGTTCTCTTTAATAATCAGCTTAATGAAAAATGGTTCCAGGGTAAAATGACAGATGAGCAACAACAGATCATAAAAGATACATGTGAGGCTTGTCAGTTAAACAGTATACCAAAGACAAAATTAAAGAAAGCACTCGAAACTCTCGTTGGTACATTTATCTGTAAGCAGAATGGTATTTATAGAACTGTTCATGATAAAATGTTTGACTTTCTTGCCCATTACTTTGGTCAGAAAATGATTGAATGTTTGATAGAACACGGTGAAAATGATTTATTACATGAACGTTTTATTTGGAATAAATCACATGATGACAAGAACATAAACATAGACTTCATTATAGAAATACCAGATTATTTTTTAGAATCATATTTAGAAAGGTTGATAAAGGACTGGTCGGAAGGAAAGGTGACAGATGTATTCAGTAACATAAATATGGACGCATCTTCATTCAGAAAACAGTTATTGAATCACTTAGAACAAAAAGATAAATCACAACAAGTAACCTTAGCCAACACTAAGGATACAGAGATACCGTGGGAGGAGTGTGGATCAGGTAATACTCCTTTAATATATACTTGTTACTATAATTATATTGATATGGTACAATGGATTTTAAGTAATATTGTGAATGTTGATCAATGCAGAGATGATGGCGTCACTGGATTGCTAATGGCAAGTTGTGAAGGACATGCTGATATAGTAAAATTACTGTCAGAAAAGGGTCCAAATGTTGATCTTTGTGACCAGAATGGCAGGAGTCCTCTGTACTGGGCAAGTTATAATGGACATACTAATATAGTAAAGAAACTATTAGAGACGAACCCTAAGGTAAATCTATATGACAAGCATGGTTGTAGTTCTCTGTACTGGGCAAGTCAAAAAGGACATACTGATATAGTAAAGTTGCTGTTGAACAATAATCCTGATGCAGATCTATGTGACAATGATGGCTTGAGTCCTCTGTACTGGGCATGTTATAACGGACATACTGTTATAGTTAAGATGCTATTAGAGACGGATACTAACGTTGATCTATGTAACAGGGATGGTTGTAGTCCTCTGTACTGGGCAAGTCAAGAAGGACATAATGATATAGTAAAGTTATTGTTAGAGAAGGATCCTAATGTTGATCTTTGTGACAAAGATGGTTGTAGTCCTCTATACAGGGCAAGTTATAATGGACATACTAATATAGTAAGGTTACTGTTAGAGAAGGATCCTAATGTAGATCTATGTGATAAGGTTGGCTGGAGTCCTCTGTACTGGGCAAGTTATAAAGGATATACTGATATAGTTAAGTTACTGTTAGGGAAGGATCCTAATGTGGATCTATGTGACAAGGATGGGTGTAGTCCTCTGTACTGGGCAAGTGAAGATGGACATACTGATATAGTAAAATTACTGTTAGAGAAGGATCCTAATGTAGATCTATGTGATAAGGATGGGTGTAGTCCTTTGTACAAGGCAAGTCAGAAAGGATATACGGATATAGTAAAGTTACTGTTAGAGAAGGATCCTGATGTTAATCTCTGTAAAGAGGATGGTTGTAGTCCTTTATATTTGGCAAGTCAGGAGGGTTATATTGATATAGTTAAGTTACTGTTGGAGAAGGATCCTAAAGTTGACCTTTGTATTACAGACGGTTGTAGTCCTTTGTTACAGGCAAGTCAGGAAGGACATGCTGATATAGTGAAGTTACTTTTAGAGAAGGATCCAAATGTTGATCTATGTGACAAGTCTGGCTTTAGTCCTCTGTTATTGGCAAGTTGGAAAGGATATACCGATATAGTAAAATTACTGTTAAAAAAAAAATCTAAGATCGATATATGTGACAAGGATGGTTGTTGTCCTCTGTACAGGGCAAGTCAGAATGGAAATACAGAAATAGTTAAATTACTGTTAGACAAAGCTGCTAATATTAGTCTATGTAACAAGGATGGCTGTAGTCCTCTGTACATGGCATGTCAGGAAGGACATACTAATATAGTAAAGTTACTGTTAGACAAATCTCCTAATAATAATCTATGTAATAAGGATGGTTGTAGTCCTCTGTACATGGCATGTCAGGCAGGACATGCTGATATTGTGAAGTTACTGTTAGAGAAAGATCCAAATGTTGATCTATGTGACAATGAAGGCCGTAGTTCTCTGTCATTGGCAAGTTGGAAAGGACATACCGATATAGTTAAGTTAGTGTTGGAGAAGAGTTCTAATGTTGATCTATGTGATAATGAAGGCCGTAGTCCTCTGTCCTGGGCAAGTAATGGGGGACATACTGATATAGTTAAGTTACTCTTTGAGAATAGTCCTAATATTGATCTATGTGACAATGCAGGCCGTAGTCCTCTGTACTTGGCAAGTGATGGGGGACATACTGATATAGTAAAGTTACTCTTGGAGAAGAATCCTAATATTGATCTATGTGACAATGAAGGCCGTAGTCCTCTGTACTGGGCAAGTAAAAGGGGACATACTGATATAGTAAAGTTACTCTTGGAGAAGAGTCCTAATGTTGATCTATGTGATAATGAAGGCCGTAGTCCCCTGTACTGGGCAAGTGATGAGGGGCATACTGATATAGTAAAGTTACTGTTAGGGAAGGATCCTGATGTTGATCTATGTGACAATGATGGCTGGAGTCCTCTGTACATTGCAAGTAAGAATGGACATACTGATATAGTAAAGTTTCTGTTAGAAAAAGATTCTAATGTTGATGTCTATGATAAGAATGGTTGTGGTCCTCTGTTCTGGGCAAGTCATGAAAGACATACTGATATAGTTAAGTTAGTGTTAGAGAAGGATCCTAATGTTGATGCAATTGACAATATGTATGGTTGCAGTCCACTCTACTGGGCATGCTATAAAGGACATACTGATATAGTAAAGTTACTGTTGGAGAAGAGTTCTAATGTTGATCTATGTGACAATGAAGGCCGTAGTCCTCTGTACTGGGCAAGTGACGGGGGACATACTGATATAGTAAAGTTACTGTTAGGGAAGGATCCTGATGTTGATCTATGTGACAATGATGGCTGGAGTCCTCTGTACATTGCAAGTCAGGCAGGACATGCTGATATAGTGAAGTTACTGTTAGAGAAAGATCCAAATGTTGATCTATGTGACAATGAAGGCCGTAGTCCTCTGTACTGTGCAAGTTACGGGGGACATACTGATATAGTAAAGGTACTGTTAGGGAAGGATCCTGATGTTGATCTATGTGACAATGATGGCTGGAGTCCTCTGCACATTGCAAGTCAGGATGGACATACTGATATAGTGAAGTTACTGTTAGAGAAAGATCCAAATGTTGATCTATGTGACAATGAAGGCTGTAGTTCTCTGTCATTGGCATGTTGGAAAGGACATACCGATATAGTTAAGTTAGTGTTGGAGAAGAGTTCTAATGTTGATCTATGTGATAATGAAGGCCATAGTCCTCTGTACTGGGCAAGTGATAGAGGACATACTGATATAGTAAAGTTGCTTTTGGAGAAGAATCCTAAGGTTGATCTATGTGACAATGAAGGCCGTAGTCCTCTGTACTGGGCAAGTGATAGGGGACATACTGATATAGTAAAGTTGCTATTGGAGAAGAATCCTAAGGTTGATCTATGTGACAATGTAGGCCGTAGTCCTCTGTACTGGGCAAGTAATGGGGGACATACTGCTATAGTAAAGTTACTCTTAGAAAAGGATCCTGATGTTGATCTATGAGACAATGATGGCTGGAGTCCTCTGTACATTTCAAGTCAGGATGGACATACTGATATAGTGAAGTTATTGTTAGAAAAAGATCCAAATGTTGATTTATGTGACAAGAATGGTTTGAGTCCTCTGTCATTGGCAAGTTGGAAAGGACATACCGATATAGTAAAGTTACTGTTGGAGAAAAGTTCTAATGTTGATCTATGTGACAATGAAGGCCGAAGTTCTCTGTACTGGGCAAGTAATAGGGGACATACTGAAATAGTAAAGTTACTTTTGGAGAATAGTCCTAATGTTGATCTATGTGACAATGAAGGCCGTAGTTTTCTGTACTGGGCAAGTGATGGGGGACATACTAATATAGTAAAGTTACTCTTGGAGAAAAGTCCTAATGTTGATATATGTGACAATGTAGGCCTTAGTCCTCTGTACTAGGCAAGTGATGGGGGACATACTGATATAGTAAAGTTACTGTTAAAGAAGGACTATTATGTTGATCTGTTTGACAAGAATAGTTGTAGTCCTCTGATCGTGGCAAGTTAGAATGAACATACTGATATAGTAAAGCTTCTGTTAGAAAAAGATTCTAATGTTGATCTCTATGATAAGAATGGTTGAAGTCCTCTGTTCTGGGCAAATCATGAAAGACATACTGATATAGTTAAGTTAGTGTTAGAGAAGGATCCTACTGTTTATGAATTTGACAATATGTATGGTTGCAGTCCACTCTACTGGGCATGTTATAAAGGACATACTGATATAGTACAGTTACTGTTGGAGAAGAGTCCTAATGTTGATTTATGTGACAATGATGGACATAGTCCTCTGTACTGGGCAAGTGATGAGGGACATACTGATATAGTAAAGTTGCTGTTAGACAAAGATGCCAATATTGATTCATGTAACAAGGACGGTTGTAGTCCTCTGTACATGGCATGTCAGGAAGAACGTACTGAGATAGTGAAGTTACTGTTAGACAAATCTCCTAATATTGATCTATGTAACAAGGATGGTTTTAGTTATATGTGCAGGGCATGTCAATAAGGCCATACTGAGATAGTAACGTTACTGTTAGACAAAGCTCCTAATATTGATCTATGTGACAATGATGGTTGTAGCCCTCTGTACTTGGCAAGTGAGAATGGACATACTGAGATAGTGGAGTTACTGTTAGACAAAGCTCCTAATATTGGTCTATGTAACAAGGATGGTTTTAGTCCTCTGTACAAAGCATGTCAGGAAGGACATACTTATATAGTTAAATTACTATTGGAAAGGAATCTCAATGCTATTATTGATTTAAGTGACAAGGATTGTTGTAGCCCATTGTACAAGGCAAGTTATAATAGACATACTGATATAGTACAGTTACTGTTAAAGCACGATGCAAATATTGATCTATGTGATAAGGATGGTTGTAGTCCTATGTACATGACATGTCAGGAAGGACATACTGAGATGTAAAGTTACTGTTAGACAAAGCTTCTAATATTGATCTGTGTAACAAGGATGGCTGTAGTCCTATGTACATGGTATGTCTGACTGGACAAGATGCAGTAGTCAGGTTACTGTTAGAACGGAATCCTTATGTTGATACACGTGATAAGTATGGTTGTAGTTCTATGTACATGGTATGCCAGGAAGGACATACTGAGACAGTAAAGCTACTGTTAGAAAAAGCTCCTAATATTGATCTTTGTACCAAGGATGGTTGTAGTCCTATGTACATGGCATGTCAGGAAGGACATACTGAGATAGTAAAGTTACTGTTAGACAAAGCTCTTATATTGATCTAGGTAACAAGGATGGTTGTAGTCATATGTACATGGCATGTCAGGAAGGACATACTGAGATAGTAAAGTTACTGTTAGACAAAGCTCTTATATTGATCTAGGTAACAATGATGGTTGTATTCCTATGTACATGGCATGTCAGGAAGGACATACTGAGATAGTAAAGTTACTGTTAGACAAAGCTCTTATATTGATCTAGGTAACAATGATGGTTGTAGTCCCATGTACATGGCATGTCAGGAAGGACATACTGAGATAGGAAAGTTACTTGTAGACAAAGCTCCTAATATTGGTCTATGTGACAAGGATGTTGTAGTCCTCTGTACTTGGCAAGTGAGAATGGACATATTATAGTAAAGCTACTGTTAGAGAGAAATTCTAAGGTGTATCTGTGTGACATGGATTGTCGTTTTCGTCTGTATGTAGCAAGTCAGGAGGGACATACTGACATTGTGAAATTACTATTGGTGGAAAATCTTTAATTTGATCTATTTAACAATTAAGGCCGAAGTCCTCTGTACTTTGCTAGTTAATAAGGACACACTGATGTAGTAAAGTTACTGTTCGAGAAGAGTTCTAATGTTAATTTATGTGACACGGATGGGTGACAGGAGTCCTCTGTACATGTCAAATCAGAAAGGACATACTGATATATTAAGGTTACTGTTATAGACAGATCCTAACATTGATCTAAGTAACAAAGACAGCTACCTATCATTAATCCAATCATTATATAATTACAACAGTATAGCACAGCTAATAATGACACATGAACCAAATATCAACGCCAAAACATATGATGGACGTAATGAATTGATGTTCAGTGCACTGAACAAAAATCTGGAGATAACAAAGTTACTGTTTCTAAACAATGCTGACTGTAATATACACTGCTGTAATAAACAGTATGTCATGGAGACAATTACATGCTATGAGTATCCAACAAATATATTAGATTAAGAACAACTGGGTTGTTTTGATTATCCCTTAAAGAACGCATCATCTGGATTACCTTCCTTACATTTCTAAACATGCAGATTATCTTCTCCTTAGGCCATTCTCATTATTCCAATAATTAACCCAGATGATACCATATTTCTATGAAATTTGCTTCACGGTAGCAAACTATAATTTAATTTTGATTTTATGTTATGATTTGATACTATTGTATGTTGGTTTGTACGCTTGAGGTTTTGTCTAATTTTGTAACTACAGTTATGACCAGTACGCAAATATTTAAATTAAGTAAATCATGCAAGGTGTATTATGGATGATGTAAGTAGAATATATTTATCATTTTATTTTTTTTCTCTTTCCAAAATACCAAATTTCTGTGATTTGTATTTATTTATTCTTAATTTTTCTAATATATTAAGATTTATGAATTACGCTTTATTGATAATGTATTAGTTTGATATACTATAATTTATAAATGTATTTATCACATTTAAATTAACTAACAAGTACTTACAAAATTTTGTATACGTTACTAACGGTTGACGAGACCGGGATAAGATATCGGTATTTAATGTATCCACTAACAAATGACAAAACTATCAAAAAAGTATGATTACTTCTAAAAAAGATATTACTGCAAAATTCTGTTTGTCTGATACTGTTTTCTTGCCAATTTATTTTTTAAAGTTCAATCTATGAGAAGTGTAAAAAAAATGTCATTATTCGCATTTAAAAACAAAATCATGTAAAATTTTGTTATTGTATTGCTATAATATAGAAATAGTATCATAAACATGTATGTTTGATGAATTTTAATGTAAAACTTTCATTACACTTTTTTAAAAAAAGGCAGATGTAACATATTCCTAAGATTTAGAAAATCATATCGATTCAACCTGAATAGATTGTTGATTGCTTAACTTCCATTGACAAATATTGCATGCATGTTCAGGACGATACAACCTGAATAGGAAATTATACCTGTATTGATATTCGTTTTCGTGTTTCATGTACATGTATCACGATTTTGTACTACCTTCGTTTTTAACTCTTTTACATTCATGTATACCTTTTAATCTTCCAAGTGATAAACTAATAAATCATTGTTATATTTTATTGAATAGCATGCATGTTCCAAAAAAAAAGGGGGGGGGGGGGGTATATAATAATATCCTAAGTATCTGTTGAAAAATGTATTGCTATTAAAAAAAATCGTTCTGAATATTTAATTTGATTAAATTAAAATAATTGAGAAAATAATCACTTTTCTGCTATAAAAATGTCATAACAAATAGAAAACCTAACCAACAACAAAGTACCACACCCCCCTTTATATGAACTTAGTTGGTACTCTCAAAGTGTTATTTTCATACACCGTTATAGGATGGTAACAACTCATTTGCGTATAATATCATGCAGTTACAGTAATATTTTTTATTGTGCATGGATAATAGTTTGTAAGTTTTATTTCTAGATACATAACTGAGTTTTATTTCTTTTTTAAATGAGCCGTAGTAGGGTGTACTACAACACTTTAGTGTGATCGGTATAATAGGAAATTAAATTTGCAAATCTTTATAACAAATGATATATTTTATGCAAATTTTAAAGAATTTACTTTCCGTAGAACACACCTTGGGGTGTCAGGTTTGCCTTAAAAAAAGACCTTCCTACGGTCCGTCTTTAATTTTATCAATCCTGACACAACTCTGTATGTTCTAAGACAAGCAAACTCTTAAAATACACAATCATAAGATGTTAAATTCATATTTTTATTTATTGTTATCCAATTACTGTAATTTCCTCTGTTTATTTACTGTTTTGATGCAACATGTGTTAGATTAAATCATTGTATTTGTCTTTGTATGATTTGGCTCTTTTTTTAACATTGATATTTAATCTACTCTTATATGCATATTAATTAAGTTAACAATTCAAAAAACCTATAAAGAAAGAAAGTTCTGATTCATTTTTTTCCCTACCACACTTCAATAAATTTATGTAGAATTACGGGATAATGGTACAAATGTGGACGCTTAGCAGTGCCAGCATACACTTTATGTGCTTGCTTTGTTCCTTCGCCTTATGAAGAACAAAGAGATGTCAGGTGTATGATTACCAAGGAAAAAACTATCAATGTAAGTTGACATGAAGTTGATATAAGCAATTATAGGCAACTGTACGGCCTTATATTTCTTAATTCTGTGTCTACTTTGATATGTTCTCTCCTTAAATAAAAGAGATGTGGAATGTAAACCAAGGGAATAACTATCAACCTAAGTTGAATTGAAGCAGATATAAGCAGTTATAGGCAATTGTACGGCTTAACATCTTAATTTTGCGTGTACTTTGATTTCTTCTTTCCTTAAATTCATGAGAAGTCGTATGAGTACAAATGAAAAACTACTAATATAAGTTAACATGAATTGGATATTAGCAATTATAAGCAACTGATCGACCTTACATTTTTTAATTTTCTATCTGCTTTGATTTGTTTTCTCTATAAACGCAAGAGATGTGATATGATTACCAAGAAGGTAACTGCCAACCTTAGTTGAAATGAAGTGAATTTAAGCAATTATCATGATTATAGGCAACTGCACGACCTTACATTTCTTAATTTTGTATCTACTTTGATTTGTTTTCCTTATAAATACACGAGATTTGGTATGATTAACAAGAAGGTAACTATCAGCCTAAGTTGAAATGAAGTGGATGTAAGCAATTATAGGCAACTGCACGGCCTTACGTATATGCTTTGAAGTTTATATCTACTATATATGGTTTTTCCGTTTGAATAATTTTCGTATTAAGTAATTTAAGAGACCTTTGTAGCTTTTTGTTCGGGGTGAGTCAAGGCTCCGTGTTGAAGACCTATAATGGTTTATAATGGTTTACTTTTATAAATTGTTATTTGGATGGAGAGTTTTCTCATTGGCACTCACACCACATCTTTCTATATCGATTTCAGCCATTATAAACAACTGCACGGCATTTCATTTCTTACCTTTGTATCTACTTTGATTTTTGTGATATGATTACTAAGTAGATAACTATCAACCTGAGTTTAAATGAAGTGGAAATAAGCAATTATAAGCAACTGCATGACCTTACGTATATGCTTTGATTTGTTATTTCTATAAATACAATAGATAGTTATTATTAGCAAGGAGATAACAATCAACCTAAGTTTTAATTAGGTGGAAATAAGCTTTTATAGGCGACTCTCACTCTCCGACCTCACTGAAGAAACGTTTGTGTGAGAGTGAAGCCTAATCCCGAAATTAACCCCAACTCCCAAACTACAAAAGATAAAGACTTGCGGTCTTCACCACGGGCTTAATTGTCAAAAAGTTATATCCCATATGGGGCCGATTTATTAACTTCAAGCCGATCGAAGCAAAACTTCATGTTGAAATATTGAAAAGATCGACTATAAAAAGTACCAAAAAACAATAACTTGATACCGCCTCCCTCCAAAACTATTTTTTAAGAAGTTAGCGGGAAAAAATACGAACATCCAATCGGTTACCCTTCTAGACTTCCGAGATAAAGTAAGGACTCTAAATCAACAATTTTAACACATTTGGGGTTTGGGTCAAAATCTATAAATCAGAAAAAGTAAGCATAATCGGTGTGTCGTCAAAAATAAAAAAAATGGCTGCCTTCATCAAAGAAGATATGGTCAAACTTTTGTCATTTTCAAAGAAACTGGCTATCTACAACAATTTTAAATGATAACTTGCACTGCGTATACACATGCTTATTAAAATGCGATTAATCTTGTATTTGAATATTCGTTAATAAATGTCCTGGATTTTTTTTAAAATGTGTGTTGTAAACTTCATTTTTCAATATTTAATTGGTGAATACTCTATTTGTTTATATGAGTTTCTTGGAGTCATGTAAACAAAATTTCAACTTTATATACATTATAGTACTGAAAATTTCAGTCATTTTCAGTACCGAAAATTTCAGTCATTTTTCAGTATTGTATATTTCAGTCATTTTTCGGTACTGAAAATTTTAGTCATATTTCAGTACTGTATATTTCAGTCATTTTTTAGTACTGAACATTTTAGTAATTTTTAAGTACTGTATATTTCAGTCATTTTCCAGTACTAAAAATTTTAGTCAGTACTGAGTGAAAATTTCAGTCATTAACAGTACTGTAAGTTCAATAATTTTTAAGTACAGAAAGTTGTAGTCAAATTCAAGACCTAATAAATAACTCGGTTATGCTATCACAAATATCATAAGCTCCAAGGGTGAGTTGGGAATAGAAATATGGTCACTTGGTCCTGTTCCGACCGGCAGTAAAAAGCTTGCAAAGTGAGGCGTCCGTCTGGATGTGCAAGATGTATCAAGTTTGCAGCTACGTCCTGTCATGGCAAGGTTAAAACCAATGCCTCGTGCAAAGAGAGTGACAAGATCTCTGCACGTTAAGAACCCTTGCAACAACTCTTCGAGGGGTCCGTAGGTGGCCTGTTGAATGACAAAATTTCTGTCCCTATCTTATATACCTTAATTTTCCAGTGGAAGTCGAAATTCCCCCCGATCATCATCCCGGTGGGCCTCTGTTATTACAAAACCTACCTGTTGTATTTATTGTTAACTTGGTCTCGTCCTGAACCTTCGTGAAATATTTGCCACTGGACATAAAGCAATCAACAATCAATCAATCATCAACAAATATTATAAGTTGGTTTGGGATATCGATAAAACAAGTATTTTATTTTAAAACTCCATCGTTATATGACTGATTGTATTCTTTCATTTCAAAACATTAATACAATGAAGAAGATTCTTTTGATGAACTGTATGGGGCCACATTCTTTATGGGCCTGTTTCAAGCCACGACTTCTCATTTTTGAATGTCGTTATTTGTTGTATGTCATAATTGGTGTCTTTGACGTAGATCAGTGCGGGTTTTTTTTTTTCCTTACGATTAGTATCGCTAGTTATCTAGTAGAATTTTACAGCTTTCCATTCGCAATGATGTTTTCATTGTTGATTTGTGTGAACGACGGAAAAGGAGCTGTCATAAAGACAGTCAAACTCACTTTCATAAGCAACAAATATAAAACCATCAGACAGAGGTCACCAATACAGTTATTAAATATTAACCAGTCAATACCATACAAGAAGTTCTGAATAGCTCCGACAAAAAAAAATAGATGTCATCTAGATGTACAGCACAATTTCAGAATATCGTTCATCAAAGCAAGACATATCTATAACATGACTTTGTCTGACTTAGGACAGATGTGCATATAAATGTGGCGGCTTAAACCGATTTTGTCGACGTCTGACGTAGAACATTTTGGTTATTGCTTGGTCAACTTATATAGTATCCTTGTTCTGTTGTTGTTAGTTGGGAGGCATACCACATCTCCTTGTTTTATTAATAGAACAAAATATGTAGGAGGCCTCCGGGTGCGGGCATTTTTCGTTACATTGAAAACATTTTGGTGACCTTCTGCTGTTGTTTGTTCTATGGTCGGGTTGTTGTCTCTTTGATACATTCCCCATTTCCATTCTAAACTATTTTTTACAGAGTTTGTCCTTAGTGCCGTGTGGAGACAGTAGATAGCATTTGCATGTTTCAGGTTTATGCTCTTATAATATACTATATTATGGAGTGTGTGTCCGTGCGGGAATTGCTCTAGTTCATTATTTTAGGAATATTTATCAAAAAGTAGTATTTCAATATTCAGCCTCATTCTACTATTTAGTCAGCCGTCAGTCGCTACCCTGACATACCCTATTTTTTCCGGGTAATTAATACGAATAGCGTTTGGTATTTTTAGCCGAAAAGATTTATCTTTTTTACATAACTTAATGTATTGTATGCTTGTTCATATTCTGGACGCCAGTCTTTGCTCCTTTATAATATATTTTACAAACAAAAAACAAATATGAAGCTTAGAAATGGAAAAATATTAAATACTTAACTCGTTCAAAGGGCATCTACACGTCTCAATCTTCAAAATCGGTTATCTAAAAATACTACCATCGCTAACCTTTTTAACAATAAAAATCGTGGTTACCCTTCTATCGAAAAGTGTCATGCCAAAAATTGACTTATATGTCCCCGTTTTTCCACCAAAAATACAGTAAGGTCCACGTAAAATGGTCGCACATTTTCTTTAAATTTTGAAACTGACATAACTTGAAAAACAAACAGAATAATTTATTTCCTCACATGAAACAAACCGGGATGTGCTACGTAGGTGAAACTGGACGATATTTATCTAAACGCACCCAAGAACATCTGTATCGTTTTAAAAGACACAACAAATTCAAAAGTATCATTTATCAACACCTTAAGAAGCATAATCTTTCTTATAAATGTTTACCAGTTCAACCTTTAGAAGTAGTAAATAAGCAGCCTGGTCAATCCCATTCATAGTTTGTGCGATCACGGAAAATAATCGAATTTAATTGGATTAAAAAATTACAGACATTCAACCCTCTCGGTCTTAATGATAACATCATGGGAATTGGTAAAATATCAAGAACTGATTCCGTTAACATTTTGGATATAGTTTCTAAACCTGTTCGTGAAAACCGTTCTCACGGTCTTAGAAAAAAACGCAATCAAAGAAAATTTCGGACCAATCATACCAATATTTTGGACTTAATTATTATTTCAAAAAACAACGGCAGACATTATCTGTTAACAAAGCTCTGTTCATTACCGGTTAATAGGTTAAATAAAATTTTTGAGGATTGCCAAAAAAAAGTAACATTACAAAAATACTGAACTTAGAGGGAAATTAATTTCGGAAAGTCCATAATCACATGGCAACATCAAATAACAAAACGCATCAAAAACGAATGGACAAGAACTGTCATATTCCTCACTTGGTACAGGCATTTTCAAATGTAGAAAATGGTGGATTAAACCTGGTTCTATAGCGCTAACCCTCTCACTTTAATGACAGTCTCATCAAATTCCGTTATATTTACATTGATGCGTTAAATAAACAGACACAATAAATAAAATAGTCAAAATATGGGTACATCAGTCATCATCGAATAACAAATTTTAAAGGTACAATTTAACAGAACACAAAAACAACTACTATCTACGAACGCATTGATTGATTTCAGTGTCTGACGTCAGAAAAATGTATACGTCACATAAATTTGTCGTTCAATGTGCATACAAACAATTTTAAAATTTACATAGGCAATGTTAGCATACAGGGTTAAAAGATCAAGAGTATGTAAGAATAAATTTCCGAAATAGAACGAAATTTAAACTAGTCCAAAAGTTATATATAGAATTATCCAAAAATAGTTAATTTCACTACGCGATTGAATGATTTTAACGTTTGTGGTTCAACGTATATAGTAATTTATAATAAAAATATATCATAATGGCATATAATAGAACAATATCATCTTTTAAAGTACAGATTCACGTTATGAGAACAAAAGACATACAAAAAGTCGCATATACATAACAAACCACCAAAAAATGAAAGCCAACGCAAACACATTGATGAGAGGAATAAGTACCGAGCCACGTCAAACGGATATCACATAAAACCATTCAACAGTAAAGAAATATTAATAATAGAACAAAGACAATGAAAGAAATTAAAAGACGTTGTTAAGATGATAAACAACATCAGTACGCAGAATCTATACATCAAGACCATCGTGTATAATTTGAGAAGTTGATACGAAATATTTATTAACAAGGTCTTGGTACCTTCCGATGAACTTTCTTAGAAAAAGGACGAAACGTTCTTTGACATACCCCTGGTTCATCAACTTTCTACTCAGACACTGATGACGTTTTACAAAGTAGGAGCCTCAAGCTCTTGAATATCGAATAAGTTGGGAAATATATATCCCATATGCAGTTGAAGTTGGTATATTGCTACTAAGGTGGGGGAAATTTATAATTTCAAAATTCAAAATTAAACACAATTTCATATAACAGTCGTACGAAATAGTTTAAATTATTATTGCATATTGTTATTCTAAACTACATGTATTTCCAAAAATTGATTATCCTGAAGATCATAAAAAACATTTTATTAAAATAAAGTATGTCAATAAAGGTTTTGATTTTGTAAATATTGCCGGTATATCTAACGACCATTCTGTTAAAGAACAAATTCCTGGACATTGTGACAATACTGAGATCCCTCTTATTTGTTATATTTACAAGAAATCTACTCAAAAATTTGTGTTAAATTATAACCAATTGTGTAAATATGTTAATATCAGTAAAAATACACCTATTTCATGTAATTGTATTAATTCCGCATTCATTTATGTACCCATTTCCCATGTTATAACATGAGATCTTAACATCGTTCAAGACCGAGAGTTAAAATCATTCCTCAGTAAAGGACCCAAATATCGCCCTTCTTCAGTTATTAATTGGAATGAGTGTCGTAATATCAACCAGGCAGAAGCTAGCGAACAATCGCTAGCGAACAATAAGCCAGCGAACAATAAGGCGATATATCGAGAAACAAAAAAACAGAATAAGACAACAACGGCCGTTAAATAAAAAAATATTCAAAAAGGCAGAAAATCAGTTAAAATATAGCAATTTTAACTCAATTTTGAAATGTTTTTTATCCAATCCATTGATTTAACAAGTCGCATAACTTTTTAGGCTAATATTAAGTACCACAATAACTATGCCTCTATCAACGGATTATTTGTAGGTGTAGGACCACCTATGCACCCTCTTCAATTTAGAACGTATGTAAAAGTAGTCCTACTCTGTAAAATATAGCACCTTTTATGTCATTGTTAAATCTAGAGCTCAAAATTTGAAAAAAATGTCAAAAAATTAGGGGGGTCGGCCTATTCCAGGGCTTCTAGAGAAAAATAATGAGGGTGTCACGGGGAATGACTATATAGGTCTTGTAGAGGAGAAACAGGCGCTTCTTTTGCGCTAGGTATCGAAGGGCGCTATGTTCAAAAATCTGAAACTAGAGCTCAAATTTTGAAAAAAATGTCAAAAAATTAGGGGGGTCGGCTTATTCTAGGACTTCTAGAGAAAAATAATGAGGGGTGTCACGGAGCATGACTATATAGGTCTTGTAGAGGAGAAACAGGCCCTTCTATTGCACTAGGTATCGAAGGGCGCCATGTTCAAAAATCTGAAACTAGAGCTCAAAATTCGAAAAAAATGTCCAAAAAATGGTGGTAGGGTCGGCCTATTTCAGGAGTTCTAGAGAAAAATAATGAGGGGTGTCACGGGGAATGACTATATAGGTCTTGTAGAGGAGAAACAGGCGCTTCTTTTGCGCTGGGTATCGAAGGGTGCTATGTTCAAAAATCTAAAACTAGAGCTCAAATTTTGAAATAAATGTCAAAAAATTAGGGGGTCGGCCTATTCTAGGACTTCTAGAGAAAAATAATGAGGGGTGTCACGGAGCATGACTATATAGGTCTTGTAGAGGAGAAACATGCGCTTCTATTGCACTAGGTATCGAAGGGCGCTATGTTCAAAAATCTGAAACTAGAGCTCAAAATTCGAAAAAAAATGTCCAAAAAATGGTGGTAGGGTCGGCCTATTCCAGGAGTTCTAGAGAAAAATAATGAGGGGTGTCACGGGGAATGACTATATAGGTCTTGTAGAGGAGAAACAGGCGCTTCTTTTGCGCTAGGTATCGAAGGGCGCTATGTTCAAAAATCTGAAACTAGAGCTCAAATTTTGAAAAAAATGTCAAAAAATTAGGGGGGTCGGCCTATTCTCGGACTTCTAGAGAAAAATAATGAGGGGTGTCACGGAGTATGACTATAAAGGTCTTGTAGAGGAGAAACAGGCGCTTCTATTGCACTAGGTATCGAAGGGCGCTATGTTCAAAAATCTGAAACTAGAGCTCAAAATTCGAAAAAAAATTCCAAAAAATTATGGTAGGGTCGGCCTATTCTAGGACTTCTAGAGAAAAATAATGAGGGGTGTCACGGAGCATGACTATATAGGTCTTGTAGAGGAGAAACAGGCCCTTCTATTGCACTAGGTATCGAAGGGCGCTATTTCAAAAATCTGAAACTAGAGTCAAATTCGAAAAAAATGTCAAAAAATTGGTGGGGTCGGCCTATTCCGGACGTTCTAGAGAAAAATAATGAGGGGTGTCACGGAGTAATGACTATATAGGTCTTGTAGAGGAGAAACAGGCGCTTCTTTTGCACTAGGTATCGAAGGGCGCTATGTTCAAAATCTGAAACTAGAGCTCAAATTTGAAAAAAATGTCAAAAAATTATGGTGGGTCGGCCTATTCTCGGAGTTCTAGAGAAAAATATAAGGGGGTGTCACGGGGTAATGACTATATAGGTATTGTAGAGGAGAAACAGGCGCTTCTATTGCACTAGGTATCGAAGGGCGCTATGTTCAAAAATCTGAAACTAGAGCTCAAATTTGAGAAAAAAAATCAAAAAATTATGGTGGGTCGGCCTATTCTAGGAGTTCTAGAGAAAAATAATGAGGGGTGTCACGGGAATGACTATATAGGTATTGTAGAGGAGAAACAGGCGCTTCTATTGCACTAGGTATCGAAGGGCGCTATGTTCAAAAATCTGAAACTAGAGCTCAAAATTTTGAAAAAAAAATCAAAAAATTAGGGGGGTCGGCCTATTCCAGGATTCTAGAGAAAAATAATGAGGGGTGTCACGGGGTATGACTATATAGGTCTTGTAGAGGAGAAACAGGCGCTTCTATTGCGCTAGGTATCGAAGGGCGCTATGTTCAAAAATCTGAAACTAGAGCTCAAATTTTGAAAAAAAAAATGTCAAAAAAAAATGAGGGGGTCGGATGCGGTTGGGAGGCGCTTTTGCGTAGGTCGAAGCATGTTCAAATCAAAGAGCTCAATTTGAAAAAAATGTCAAAATTAGGGGGTCGGCCATCTGGACTTAGAATAATGAGGTTCACTGGGATGCTATGTCTTGTAGAGGAGAAACAGGCGCTCCTTTTGCACTAGGTATCGAAGGGCGCTATGTTCAAAAATCTGAAACTAGCGCCCAAAATTCGAAAAAATGTCCAAAAAATGGTGGTAGGGTCGGCCTATTCCAGGAGTTCTAGAGAAAAATAATGAGGGGTGTCACGGGGAATGACTATATAGGTCTTGAAGAGGAGAAACAGGCGCTTCTTTTGCGCTAGGTATCGAAGGGCGCTATGTTCAAAAATCTGAAACTAGAGCTCAAATTTTGAAAAAAAATGTCAAAAAATTAGGGGGGTCGGCTTATTCTAGGACTTCTAGAGAAAAATAATAAGGGGTGTCACGGAGTATGACTATATAGGTCTTGTAGAGGAGAAACAGGCGCTTCTATTGCACTAGGTATCGAAGGGCGCTATGTTCAAAAATCTGAAACTAGAGCTCAAAATTCGAAAAAAATGTCCAAAAAATGGTGGTAGGGTCGGCCTATTCCAGGAGTTCTAGAGAAAAATAATGAGGGGTGTCACGGGGAATAACTATATAGGTCTTGTAGAGGAGAAACAGGCGCTCCTTTTGCACTAGGTATCGAAGGGCGCTATGTTCAAAAATCTGAAACTAGAGCTCAAAATTCGAAAAAAATGTCAAAAAATTAGGGGGGTCAGCCTATTCCAGGGCTTCTAGAGAAAAATAATGAGGGGTGTCACGGGGAATGACTATATAGGTCTTGTAGAGGAGAAACAGGCGCTCCTTTTGCACTAGGTATCGAAGGGCGCTATGTTCAAAAATCTGAAACTAGAGCTCAAAATTCGAAAAAAATGTCCAAAAAATGGTGGTAGGGTCGGCCTATTCCAGGAGTTCTATAGAAAAATAATGAGGGGTGTCACGGGGAATGACTATATAGGTCTTGTAGAGGAGAAACAGGCGCTCCTTTTGCACTAGGTATCGAAGGGCGCTATGTTCAAAAATCTGAAACTAGCGCCTAAAATTCGAAAAAAAATGTCAAAAAATTAGGGGGGTCGGCCTATTCCAGGGCTTCTAGAGAAAAATAATGAGGGGTGTCACGGGAAATGACTATATAGGTCTTGTAGAGGAGAAACATGCGCTTCTTTTGCGCTAGGTATCGAAGGGCGCTATGTTCAAATATCTGAGACTAGACCTAAAATTCGAAAAAAATGTAAAAAATTGGGGTAGGGTCGGCTTATTCCAGGAGTTCTAGAGACAAATAATGAGGGGTGTCACGGAGTATGACTATATAGGTCTTGTAGAGGAGAAACAGGTGCTTCTTTTGCGCTAGGTATCGAGGGCACTATGTTCAAAAATCTGAAACTAGAGCTCAAAATTGACTTGACTTAAATTGTCATCCCAAAAAGTTTATCTTGTTTATCAAATTGTCGTCCCGAAAAGTTGATTCTTCCGCAACTTCGGGACGACCATTGATGCTTTTGCACGAAAATTGTAACATATATAAAGAAACATTTCAAAAAGATATCAAGAAGAGGCTTTTCATACACTGTAAGAAGGTCAGTTATTATATTTACTTTCGTCCATAAATATTGGGAGCAACAAAGTCAATTTAATGTTTTTTTTCTTACACTAGAGGGACAATTGACATTGCGTGTCTTATTTATAAAAAACTTTTTATTTTTATTGTACATAGAACGATTGTCGTCATGACGATTGTTTGTATAAACCCTTTTGCCCATAAATATTGAGGGGAACACAGTCAATTAAAGTGGTAAGGTTTGACAAACACTTCCATTACATCAGTTGTTGTGCCATTACTTGAGATTACATATTTAGCAACCGGGAGAACACTGTCGTCCCGACCAAAATTGTCGTCCCGAAAAGTTGATTCTTCCGCAACTTCGGGACGACGATTGATGCTTCCGCACGAAAATTGTCACATATATAAAGGAACATTTCAAAAATATATCAAGAAGAGGCTTTTAATACACTGTGAGAAGGTCAGTTTTTATATGTACATTCGTCCATTATTATTGGGGGTAAAAAAGTCAATTTAATGTTTTCTTCTAACATTAAAGGGACAATTGACATTGCGTGTCTTCTTTATAAACTACTTTTTATTTTATTGTATATAGTCATTTTTATAAATTTTCTGTTTACAAAACTTTGAATTATTCGAAAAACTAAGGATTTTCTTACCCCAGGAGTAGATTACCTTAGCCGTATTTGGCACAACTTTTTGGAATTTTGGGTCCTCAATGCTCTTCAACTTTGTATTTGTTTGGCTTTTTAACTATTTTGATCTGAGCGTCACTGATGAGTCTTATGTAGACGAAACGCGCGTCTGGCGTATAAAATTATAATCCTGGTACTTTTGATAACTATATAGAACGATTGTCGTCAAAACGATTGCTTGTATAAATCCTTTCGTCCCTAATTATTGAGGGGAACACAGTCAATTAAAAGTGGTAGGGTTTGGAGAACACTTCGAACACACCAGTTTTTGTTCCATTACTTGAGATCACATATTTAACATCCGGGTGATCATTGTCGTCCCGAAAAGCTGATCGATCTGCTTCTTCGGGACGACGATTGATGCTTCCGCACGATAATTGTCACATATATATAGGACAGACAATTTCAAAAAGATATCAAGAAGAGTTTTTCAAACACTGTGAGAAGGTCAGTTTTTATATGCACATTCGTCCATTAATATTGGGGATAACAAAGTTAATTTAATGTTTTCTTCTAACACTAGAGAGACAATTGACATTGCGAGTCTTATTTATAAAGTTTTTTTTTAATTTTATTGTACATAGAACGTCTTAACGATTGTTTGTATAAATCCTTTCGTCCCTAATTATTTAGGGGAACACAGTCAATTAAAATTGGTAAGGTTTGGCAAACACTTCCAACACACCAGTTTTTGTTCCATCACTTGAGATAACATATTTAGCAACCGGGAGGACACTGTCGTTCCGACCAAAATTTCAAAAGGATATCAAAAAGAGTTTTTCAAACACTGTGAGAAGGTCAGTTTTTATATGCACATTCGTCCATTAATATTGGGGATAACAAAGTTAATTTAATGTTTTCTTCTAACACTAGAGAGACACTTGAGATAACATATTTAGCAACCGGGAGGACACTGTCGTTCCGACCAAAATTATCGTCCCGAAAAATTAATCGATCTGCATCTTCAGGACGACGATTGGTGCTTTCGCACTAAAATTGTCAGATATATAAAGTAACATTTCAAAAAGATATCAAGAAGAGGCTTTTCATACACTGTGAGAAGGTCAGCTTTTATATTTACTTTCGTCCATTAATATTGGTGGAAACAAAGTTAATTTAGTGGTTTCTTCCATCACTAGAGGGACAATTGACATTGCGTGTCTTATTCAGAAACTACTTTTTTTTTATTGTACACAGACAAATTGTCGTCTTAACGATTGTATGTATAAATCCTTTCGTCCATTAATATTGGGGGTAACACAGTCAATTAAAAGTAATAAGGTTTGGTGAACACTTTCAACACATCAGTTTTTGTTCCATTACCATTACTTGAGATCACATATTTAGCATCCGGGTGATCATTGTCGTCCCGAAAAGCTGACCGATCTGCTTCTTCGGGACGACGATTGATGCTTCCGCATTATAATTGTCACATATATACAGGAAAATTTCAAAAAGATATCAAAAAGAGGTTTTCATACACTGTGAGAAGGTCAGTTTTTATATGTACATTCTTCCATTAATATTGGGGATAGCAAAGTCAATTTAATTTTGTCAAGCATTTATTGACTTCTTTGAAAACCAATTGCTTCAGACCATCTGTATGCAGTGTCGCATGTCTAGACTTTGTTTTGGTATTGTTTTCATATCTCCTTAAAAATGAAGAGCAATGACTGATAAATTACATATTAATGTAAATATACACTGGCTGCAAATGATAGGTAAAGGTCTAAGGTCCTAAAGGCCAAAAAGATCCAGATGGGTTAACTCGATTAGTCTTTATAAGGGGTCCAAACTGATGCCTAAAAGTCCAGCATGCCTTCCCCATATCTATCAAAGTCTATAAAAATTACCCACGGCAGGTTTTTTACACCTTTTTTATAGCTTAGTTTGGACATATCTTTAAACGAACCCGATTCTTAATACACCTTGGCCTGTTGACACAAAACGTTAGTTTATACAGTCACATGCCTACCTCTCTATTTTTCAAGGTCTTTAAGAAATGCCTCACGACAATACTTTTTCACATTTAAAGATTTTACATATTTTACACGATTTTTTTAAGATCTGATATGCATCAACTTCTTGTTCACCGAGATTTTAAAATTCCACAAGGAAGGTTTTACGTAAATATTTTCTTGGTTCCCTTGAAAACGAATTATTTTATATGTCGTTATGAGTTTGGTGATTTTGCGTTGTATGACATGCAAGGTAATTCTTTGCCAACGTTTTATTGACTTCTTTGAAAGGAAATTGTTACCGAACTGCTATAGAACAACTTCTGCAGTAATGCACGTCCATATCCTGTTTTGGTATTGTTGTCACATGTTCTCCCAAACGAATAGGGTTGGGGTTAAGGTTAGGTGTAATGTTAGAAATAGGGTTAGATTAGGATTAGGATTAGGGTCAGACTTGGAGTTGGAGTAAATGTCGGGTTTAGGCTTCACTCTCACACAAACGCTTCTTCAGTGAGGTCGGAAAGAGCGGCTGTTCACTTCAGTAACTTTAACAAGTCCCATCCTCTAGATAACTTTTTTAGCTTTTCGGAACAGTTGATGGTAAGAAACTATCTCTATTTGAATCCATTCTACACCTGTTTGAACATTGAAGTCAAAGGCGCACTGTACTTAGGGTTAGGTTTAGGGTTAGACATAATGTTGGACCCTAACCCTTACCATAACCCTAACCGGAAAAAAGAAGTGCTGCCTAACCCAAACCTCAACCTCCAACAATAATATATCCGTCCATATATGTCTACATACCAAATGTGTCTATAGACCTAACCCAAACCCTAACCCTAACCTTAACCCAAACCCAAACCTTAACCCTATTCCAAACCCCAAATTCGTTAAGATCGTTATACTCTTTATCTTTGAATGCGTTAGTCAAGAGGGTACCGATTGTATTTTAGTATTAAGTGTTTTTACAAACGTCTTACAAAATACAGTTTTGAAGGGATGATGATCAGATTAGGGATTTTGGTACTTTCCAAAGTCGATCTCTTCAAAATCGCAGTATGATCCTATGATCTGATAGTCTTGAAATTACAAAATCGAACCCATTAGGTTTAGTACTTTTCACGAGCAAGCCTATGGTGAGGACCGCAAGTCTTTATCTTTTATAGTTTGAAAGTTGAGGGGAATGTCTGGATTGGGCTTTAGTCTTTTCAAGGTCAATCTTTTTTTCACATCCCCACATGATCCTGTGCTCCGATCAGTTGAAATTTAAAAAATCGACCCAACGGACCAGTATTTTTGGACGAGCATGATTAGGTTGAAGACCGCATGTCTTTGTATGTTGAAGTATTGCAGTTTATATTCTGACCCATCCCCCCAACACACACACACTCAAACCACCCCCTTTTGTTACCGAATACCTTCCTCCTTCCTCTTGTTATATCCCACATACCATCCTCTTTCCCCTAATCTAAACACAACTTCCTTCTTCCGCCTCTTTCCGCACACCATCCTTCTTTCCCTTGGAACCATACACACAAACATGCATCCACATATACCTTCCTCCTTCCTTTTGTTACCGAAAACCTCCTTCCCTCCTTTCCCTAAAACACACCTTCCTCCTTCATTTTTTCTAAAACACACCTTCCTCCTTCATTTTCATTTAAAACGCACCTTCCTCCTTTCTTTTCATTTAAAACGCACCTTCCTCCTTCCTTTTCATTTAAATGCACCTTCCTCTTTCCTTTTCATTAAAATGCACCTTCTTCCTTCCTTTTTCCATCTTCCTCCTGTTACCACATACCTTCCTCCAGCCTCATATCACAACACATTTTCCTCCTTCCGATGCTCTCTGCAGACCTTCCTCCTCCCTCTTGGTACCACACACCTTTATCCTTCCTCTTGATAGGATACATTCCTCCTTCCTTCCCGTTACGTCATGAATGGAAGGAGGACGAATTTCAAACGTCCCAAATAGTAGGGAGGTCGATCATTGAAAACGATAGAAAGTAGGAGGAGAATCAGTCGTTACAAAATCTTATTGATATCAGGTCAGTAAATTTTACTACTCTAAGACTACCATTGCTTTCATCGAACACTTTAATAATGAATTATTTGAATTAATGTTTTATTTATTTGGGGAAACACAAATAATTTGCAATAAAAGAGGTTGTCATTGTGATATATACCTTCTACGTATATATTTTGTTTTATCACAGTCATTACCTTTTTGTTAAAAGAAATTATCAACATAAGAAATTTACCTAATGCACATCAGAAATGTCTATGCAGAAGAATGTATTGAAAACAGAATTTCTACTATTATTTTTTTTTTCTTTCAAAAAATAGATTAGAGTTTTTAAATCTTGCGAAATTTCATGATTTTACATAAAGCATTTTAGATCTATTATGCACTAACTTCCTGTTTGTAGATATTTTTAAATTCAACCATTTTACGACAAGGATAGTTTTTCGTAAATATGTTCTTGTTTCACATGAAAACTAATGCTTTTATATTTGGTTTGGGGTTTTGCGATCTTGAGTTGTAACGTGTACGCAGGTTTCATATCTAATCTACTGCAACTTCCTTTTTTTACATAGTTGAAAATGTATCTACGTATTATACATGAACGGAAATTCTTTGTTAAATATTTGATATTTTGGGGAGGGGCAGGTTTTGTTTTCTGACTGATAGAACTATTCTTTTTGATCTGTTACTACGCATGCTGAATTTTTACTACAGCAAAGTTGATTTTGAAAATAATACATATTGTCTGGGTTTTATATACCCGCAAACAAAAAATCGTATAATGGTATGGTGTCGTCGTCTGCATCGTCGGCTTCCTCATCTGATTCGTCCGAACACACATTTGGTGTCCAGACAATAACTATAGTTTAAGTGAATGGATATCTATGAAATTAAATAAAAGGTTCAATACAACAAAAGGAAGGTTGGGATTTTATTTTGGGGATGATGGTTCCATCCGTTTTGGAATAAGGGGTCCAAAAGGTGCCCAAAAACCAGCATTTTTTCTTTTTTCTTGAAATCAACTAGTGTAGCAGAATTTCAATTGTATCGAAATTTTACAACAATGTCATTTTTACCACAGGTAGAAGGTGTTTTTGAGGTGATGGTCCTAACGGTTTGTTAAATGTTTGTAGTTTCCAGTCAATAACTTGTGTTTTAGTGTATAAATCTCTCTGAAATTATACCACAAGTGTCCATACTACCACGGGATGGTTATTTGAGGTCAAGACTTAAAATCAAGTAGGTACTAGGGGCAAAAATGGGGGAAACAAGTTTTTTTTTTTTGGTTAAAGGACAATTTAGATAATGTAAAAGCAGTGTAACGGAGGTAAGGCAATTCCATCTCAAGAATATTGTTATAAATATGTTTGATTACCTCACTTACACTGCTCGAAAATAATGTAATAAGAAGTGATGATTGTCTTGAGATGATTAGCTGTAAATTCAAATTTAGACATGTTAGATAAAATTGATAATGGAAATGGGGAAGTTGCTTTTAATTAATATTAATTTTAAGCATGACTGTATGTCATTTCATTTTTTAATATTCTATGATGTATTAAAATGAGTACCCGGTAGTTGTTGTTGCAAACTCTTTCTAACGGGAATAATATTAAACAGCAAGGTGTATTGCTCAAAAGCGAAAAAAAATATGTTCATTAGACCACATTTGTTCTGTGTCAGAAACCATTGATGTGTCAACTATTTAATCGCAATCCAAATTTAGAGCTGTATCAAGCTTGAATGTTGTGTCCATACTTGCCTAACTGTTCACGGTTCGACCTCTGCGGTCGAATAAAGCTGCGCCCTGCGGAGCATTTTGTGTAAGTCGAAATTGCAAAAATAAATTAAAAAAAATAACAGAATACTCATGAAAATCAGAGACAATAACCCATTTATATATTGGACATAATTCACGCAGTCAATTTATAAATATTCTGTAATAATACTACTTGTTTTTTTTTCTTATGTAGAATCTACAAGTTTGGTCAAAAAATGGACATCATATTTTATAAGGTAACGTATCAGAACACAGCAATTATTTTCATAATTTCCAAAAGTAATCGCTGATGGAAGGCTATCTACTATTTTTATATTAGCAATGGCTTGCCATTTTATCTTTCCAACACACTTTTTGCACAGGACAAAGTTGTACCAGCTTCAAATATTAAAATGTTTCGTTTAAGTGATTCGATGACATAAGGCACTGAAAGCATATGCACAATTTAAAACCTTCTGTTTGGGTCCCTTGGGAACAGTTGTCCCGTTGGCAATCATACCACATCTTCTTTTTTATAACATTAATATAAATGAAAATGACAGGTGGTACCACTACCACGGTGTGTTATTTGTGGGGAACTTGACAATATTTCATTCCAAAATCCCCTCAGCATATATTCTGTGATATTGCAGAAATAAGTGTGTCCTTATGACAATATGAAATAGAATGTTAAAGCAAAAGCAGTCATTCAAGTTAGGATCTATCACGAAACTTGGATAATTCGAGTGAAATATTTTCTGTTAGATGAAATTTAGTTAACACTTTATTCATCTTAACATTCCCAATCATTGATCACCTGACAACAAATATTGGATCTTTGTTGTAGGTAGAAGAGGTACAGGACCTGATTGAAGAGGCAATTAAATTGTGGGGTATGTATTCGTCTAAACAAATCACGCAAGTTTGCATTGGATTAAACCGTTACTCTTGAATCAATGTAAATGCATATGTACCCATTCGTCTATTCAAGTGTTTTGTTTTAATCCTTGTCAAAGTATTTTGTCCATTCAATTGCTTGATTTTCCTATTTACCCACATAATAATAATTGTTGTTTATTAAAAAATTGTGTGAAAGGTTTTTCATTTGAGAAGGTTGCATGAGACTAAGCTGCTCAAAATTATTTCAGTGGGTACAATTTGGCATAATGGACAAGTAAATGCTAAAATTTTTGAAACAAGTTACTGAACTAATACCGTATGCAGCAATGAATGACTCACTTTACTTAAACATATACGATGATTTACTTTATATAAATTGACATGATTGACGTATAATATTTATATGAATTATATATTTATTCTTTTCTTTCTTTTTTACCATAGAACCAGGGGAAGCTTCGTATGTGCATATGATAGGAAACAAGGTTGGTTGCAATATTTACTATTAAAGTATAGATTACCATGTTTTCTACAAATTGACATCTTGAAATATATACCATGAACCCTAATGTGAACATTAAAGGGAGATGAGTGTATTGAATGAGCTACGAATATTATAATTTGTTGAGTGGCTGGTATTTAAGGCAGAACATGCGATCATCTGGTTACCACACTATTTGTAGGGTATCGTTCCCTCCCATTGAGCAGTGTTCACGCTCAACGAATGTAAAGCTTGATAATTTCATCTCACATATTGTGACGTCACTGATAATCTATCCTCAGACATGCGACGTCGCTGATAAGTTCTCCTCATGTTTCAAGTTAGTCATATGAGAATTTCGGAGTGATATCAGGGTGATATGCAATAAGCGAAGGAAGATAACACCGTATATAATAGTAATTAATAATGATTTTGTTATGATAGGCAGGTCTTATTTCACTTTGAAAACACAGTATAAAGTATTTTCATCAAAATAAACCCTACTGCATAAGTGTTAACAGTCGTTTATTTAGAACCAATTTTAAAAAGTGTGTCTATACATGTGTCATTTTTTATGTAGTTCAATAAATATTATCGGATTGTTTTCTTTAGATGGAAGAGGTGTATCAACTGGTAATAGGACAGCAAAAAGAAGGTATTTATTTTACGCCTTACCATAGCAATTGTGCTTGTTTGTATTAGGTCAAAGACATTGACAGTCAGTTTCAGTAGGACTTTGATTTCTAGGACACAAATATTTGGAATTCCATAGATTTTAAAACATATCAAGTCCAATCGAGTTTATTTTAAATCATTCAACTATGAATTACTGGTTTGCTCTAAAAGATAATAGAAAAAAAAAATCAAGATCTTGAAGTTCTACTGACGCCAAGTTTCTGTTATCCATGCAGAATTTCATTGTTACTTTAATAATTAACCACTTTTGTTCTGCTCATTCACTTTCATCAAATTCTGAAGCGCCTATCAAAGCTTCTTTCGGCCGCGAACTATAAACTCACTAAACATGAATGTTTCTGTTCTTTTGCTCACACTTTTGTGTCAAATAGAGAAATTATGTTTGATTGCCGTATGAGGGAGAGTGTTAGCTAGCTTAACAACAAGGTTTAATCCACCATTTTACCCACAAGTCAACGCCGGTACCAAGTCAAGCATACCACATCTGTTTTCTTTTGTTTAATGTGGTTGAGTTTTTATACGACCGCAATATAATTTCGCTGGCATATTTCTATGACGTCATCATCGTCGTCGTCACAGGACATTTGGTTCCCGGACATTAACTTCAGTTTAATTGTATTGATCTCTATGAAATTAACACAAACTGTGCATTACAACGAGAGGAAGGTTGGGATTGGTTTTTGATAAATGTCCTAACTATTTACGAATAAGGGGCCAATAATTGGCATGATAAATCTTTCTTCTAGTTTCATGACAATAACTCGTGTATAAGTATTTTGATTGCTCTGAAGTTGTATTGCAAGGTTCCATTCCACAAGGAGAAGGCTTTTAGGTAGATAATTCCCAAAACCGATCAGGAATTAGGGGCCAAAAACAAGCATTTTACTAGTTTTCAAACAAAAGTGAATGGATGTCTCTTAAATTATACCACATTGTACAAAAAGAGCAATCTTCAAGTAATTTTTCGGGGAGTTTTGTTTCATCAAGATTTAATAATTATCAATTTAAAAAACAAATGGAAGCCACAATTCATTTTGCTAATTCTTTGTAATAACTATATGTCTGAACACAGATTTACTAGGTATTGCGCAACAAGACAGTGTATTGCACAACAACTTCAATTGACTATAAATTCAGATCAAATATCACATTCCAAGTTATTTGCTACATTTACTCTGTGTCAAAAACTTATTATGTGTCAAATATATAATAACAATCCAAATTCAGACCTGTATCGCGCTTGAATATTGTGTTAATTTGTGTCCCAATTGTTCAGAATGAACTCTGCGGTCTTATCGAGGTGTGCTCGGCGAAGCACATTTATTGAATTTCCATTTGAAGCAGACTTTTCTATTTGAATTATAATTGTGTTTTTTTTTTTACTTTATATTACATTTTCTATACTTGATTTGTGTTGTATTTCATCGTTTATATTTTCAGTGTCAATGGAAACGTCACAGGAAGTAAGTTTCATATCTTTATAATCAAAGAGATGGCTTAAACTTAATACAAACCTAATAATTCTATCTTGATAATTGTATCTTGATATATCGAACCTATGCATCGTGAATAAAAATGTTTCACATGATGATATGACTTTCTTTTCTTTAATAACTCTCTCTTCGAAATGATGAAAATAGAATTACAGACATTTTGAAAAAATGTTGAGTAAAATATATCGAATTATGGACATACACTGACATTTCTTATTCATTTTTTAATTAACTCTTTCAGAAAAAAAAGCAAAGAATTGATAAAAGAGGGACGAAAAATACCAAAGGGACAGATAAGGTATTCTAGCGCTATTATTTGATTTGGGAATATTGCAATTTTGAAAGTACAACTGATGCATTGAAAGGTTAACAGTTATCAAATACCTGATGAAATAAATGTGTTATGGTTTTAAATATGTAATATATGTCATAACATGTAAAATGAATGTAATAATTGCAAAAGAAATATTCATCACTCACATCCTCAATGTGGACATAAAAGTTGTGAACATCATATATAAATACATGCATAATCCAGAAATACTTACGTTATAAAAACAAATACAAAATGACAAAAAATAATCGATGAAAACAAAGTGATTCACCTCTTTATTTTTCAGCTGTTGGAAAAAATACAAATGATTTCACCATTATATGCCAGTATGCTGAATGGAGGTAAGAAAGATATGAAACGAAATTTTTTTCTGCATGTAGACATCTGTGTCATTTTGGTCTTTTGTGGAAAGTTGTCTCATTGGCAATCATACCACATCTTCTTTTTTATATATTCCCTTTTTATTGAAAACAATTATTCCAATATTTAAAATAAGGAAATGTTAATAAAACCAACATTTGTACACCGATGTTCAAAGGTCACAATTCGATTAAGCGAAAACAAATCCGGGTAAACAAATAAAAACGATGGAAACACATCAATTACAAGATGAAATCAATGGACCAACAGCAACACTAAACTACCACATGTGCAAACGGCAACATACATAGTAGCAAAACGTCTGATAACAACAGTCATACTCCTGACTTGGTACAAGACATTTTGGAGAAAAATTATGTGTTCAATCGGGTGTAAAGCATGTCAAACCTCCTGCATGTATATACGACTATTTTATTCTCTTTGTATACAGTTTAATACTGTATTGTGTATACATGAAAACAAAATATGGAAAAATAAAGTATATTACGCTAGTTTCAATGTTTTTGGAAGTTGTATATATAGGTCAAAAAATTAAACCCAACAAGGTTCTTCAACGGGATTTGAACTGACACCATTGATACACCAGGTACTCCATTGGTAAGCATCATGATCAGCTCCCTGGACTACTAGATCACATCAACTATATAAAAATACCGAAGGCGAATCTGAAAATGGACATCATAAATATGTTTTAAGCATTTGACGATGTTATATTATTGTTTATTATTAATTTATGCTTATTTGTCAGCAATTTAATTCATCAATTTTCATCTAAAAAGTTTTATTTAATTTTAAATAGATATACCTAATATTTCGCTTGTCGTCAACCTAGCTTCATCGGTCGTGTGCATCTATCCACTTGGAATCGGATGCTGGAACTATTTTAAAGTATTAATTAGCGTGTTAAAGTTGTATTCATAGACACTCGTATAATTTGAATTTTCTGACTGACTTAGTTTATTAAAAAACTTATCCAGGCCTAGAAAGATTGAATGTTGACAAAACAAATGTGATGTTTAAGTCATAGACATGACTTACAACTTTTGTTATGACCATGCGTCTACTTTGCATTGCCAGAGGTGCTGACTACCACATGCGGTCAAGGTATTTAATTACCTTGACTTTACATTTGTTGGGTGATCATGTGGCAAACATGTAAAGACGAATGCTAAATAATATATATAGATTTGTATTTTGTTGACTTGGGTTGTTGCGCACATTGATGTTGGGTTGTTGTTTCTTTGATAAATTAAACATAAAATACACATAATCACCAGAAAGCAAAGATATCCCTAAAATCAATTGAACTTTTTTTTAGAACTAGAAATTGATAAGATGAGAAGGATACATGGACATGTAAGTAGAAAAGTCTTCTTGGTTAAATCTATATAGCAAATATTCATTTAATACTGTTATTCCACAGAAAAGTACTTCTTTTACTTCATTTTAGACTCTGTAGTTTTCCATTTTGGACAATTATACAAGGTGAAATAAACGAATAGGCAAACATTAGCAATGAACTGAAAGCAATAATTAATATTCCTTATCTAAATACATACCTGGTGAACAATTTCACACACATATAAAGTTATGCATACTTTACATTCATAGGTTAAAGACATGATATCAACTTTAGTCGTAAAATTGATTGATAACGTGTCGGAAGATGAACATGAGCTAGAAGAAGAAGAACAGAGGATAGGAGAGGTAAACATGATTTTTGTTTATGTTTCTGATTGATGGTTTCTGAACGTCACATTCGCACAAGATGGCTATATCGGGGCGATAAATATGGCTACCGCTTAAAATAACTTCTAGATAATTTATAAACTCGGTATGTTTCTGAAATTAATTCTAACATCATTTTGGATTTTTTATCTCTGCGTACCACAATTCCCTATCCGGAACTATAATTGTTTTGAACATGCATTGAACGACAAAATTTCTTCCTATGTGACGTTTACATTTTCTGACGCAAAACACGCGAAAACATGAATGTGGTTTTTTTTTATAGATGCTGTTTGTGCTTTTTTGTAAATGATTGTTTGTTTTGAGATTGTAACACAGTGCTGTGACCATATTTTGACTATTTAACCGATTATGTCTATTTTGTTCACGCATGGATGTAAGAATAAGGGAATTTTATGCGACTGTCATACAAGTGAAAGTTTAAGCGCTATAAAACCTGGTTCATTCAACCATTTTCTACATTTGGAAATGCCTGTACAAAGTCAGGAGTATGCCAGTTGTTGTCCTTTCGTTTGATGTGTTTTTGTCGTTTCATTTTGCCATTTGATCAGGCACTTTTAGTTTTACATTTTCCTAGGAGTTCAGTATTTTTGTGATTTAGCTTTTTGCATGTATCCATAGCATTATAGTAACACGTGTTAATGTTTCTTCTCGTGTTTTAACTTACCCGTCACGGTGTTGTATCAAATACATTGTGTACAATTGTACTGGCATTAAAAAACTGTATAATTCGCTCAAATCGAAGCATCCTCATTTGTAAATCTCTACGCGAGAATAATAATGTATGAGACTTGTTAATCATGTATGCAAGTTGTTAATCTACACAACTAGTCACAGTAACTGTGTTCACCCGCAAAGGACAAAGTATTGTCCGTGTGTGTAGAGATAATGTTGTCAAAAACCTCGTATAGAGTGTTTCCTCGTCATCTGAACAAACGTCTAAATAACAGAAATTATTCAACTTTTTTTCTTGATTTTCAGACACCAGATGAACCAGATGAAAATGAGCCCAGTAATACAGGTAAACTTATGATTATTGCAGTAAAACTTCTTTTTAGTAAAATCATTGATTTCAATATTTCATCCTGTTCAAATAAATCTGAGACAAACAAAATATTTCGATGATAATTATGGTACTGATAACAGAAGTCCATTCTACAACTTTTACTAGAGATTTGCGAGCTGATGTATAGATTGGTATAACACATCGGTGCACTGCCATCTTAAATTTTACCTGCTTAGATTCACAAGTTACACAGGTTTTAATAGATCCTCCTGTCACCTCCTTAACGATTTAATAGTATTGAAATGTTTCTTTTGAAATGGTGATCATTCAAAATTGCACTTTAATATTATAACAACAATCTGTATTTAGCCAGACTTTTCCTGCATTATTTCACATGACATAATTCACAAGTTGTATTCTAGTGGTCACTTGAATTATCTCTGTGTTCTGCAAGTAAAAGTGCAGGTGTTTTCATTGGTTATAGGAAAAGGACAGTTTGGTTGGCGTTTTTTTTTTATTAATAACAGCTTATACTTTTTTTCCTTGTAGAGTCAGTCTTATATCAGTGTGCCGTGAAAAACACTGACAACTTCATGTCGGAATGGCAAAAAGCGAATCAGGAGGTGTCACATTTATTGAATAGAAACGCCGAAATAGTTGTAAGAGCGACAAAACTGCCCTAGTGCGACATTCCTTCAATGAATTTCCAGCCAGATATCGATGGAATAGTAGTCGAGTTAACAAGCTTTGCAGGAATAACATTTCCGTTGACACATATCTCAATACTAAGAAATGATTTTAATAGTTTGGAAAATATTTATCCAAAGTTGAAGAAACATTTAGATCTTCGTCACTATTCCGAAAAAACACTGAGTGTCTTAGCACAGTGTAAGGGCACAAAAATATCTATTGAAGGTCCGTGGCATATATGGCTGGGTGTTGTACCGCTCCCCGGCACAGTTTTTCAACAGATACGATTTTTAAACATGACAAAAGTGACTTTCGATTATATCAAATCAGTCGGAACAACTCTGAAATGGAAAGCAGCTGGTGCTGCACTGGCTGGTAGGGCTCGAAACACTTTTATGAAGGTTGATTTGCACAGTGTCAAGCATTGGACAATTATGCCGGACGAATGTATGGATGTTCTGAAGTTGCTACAGGTTGCAGTTGACGAGGTAACATTACCAGATGGTCTCATTCCCATAATATTTGCATTCAGATTTGGTGAACGAACAAAACATGATATTTCTCTTACCGGTTTCAATATGATAAGAAAGACGACAGTACATGTTGGTGTAACAATTTCAAGTAATGATTTGCAGTTATTGTGGGCCAGGCATGGACTTCAGCAAGTGACTGGAGACAGAGGTACATTGTATTCCTGCTGCTCATTTTCAAACATCGTGAATTTCCAGTCTAATATTGACGGCAGAAACATTGACGTTTCGGCTGATGTGCTTAACGTATGCACGATCCCCAATCAGGTTCAGTTTGTTCAGTTTTATGGGGATATTCCACATCGTCGTCCACACCTCAATGTCTACCATCCTGTGTCTGGAATAATTGTATGTGGAGATGTTATCAACAAAGCAACACGTGAGGCTCTCGAGAGGGCGATTGAACCGTACATCTTCTCTTTCGACCAAAATGTTAATCTCCTTCGAGATCTTCGATGTAGGATGGAGTTTGTAGTTGAAGTGCCTCCAGTACCCCATGTTATAACTCCACATATGTACGTTTCGTTACCAAATATAGAAAGACTGTTACAAAAATACGATTTATTGGTACCATATGCTCTTCAACTTTGTATTTATTTGGCTTTTTAAATATTTCGATCTGAGCGTCACTGATGAGTCTTATGTAGACGAAACGCGCGTCTGGCGTATAAAATTATAATCCTGGTACTTTTGATAACTATAAATGCTGATGACTCGATATTGTCTTCTTTGAGATCAGTTGGCACACAAATGATAGAAAGACTTCGTAATTTGTATGATGAATATCGATTGACAGGAGACAGTACTGCTACATGGGAAGCATATTCTTTAGGTATGTATAATATTATCATTATGTGTATATTATCTGATGTAAAAGACACCAATGTCTTCAAAGAAATGAAACTTGGTTGTGTTATGAAATGCATTTAAGATACTATGTATAACTCTATTGGCACATACTACAATAGATTCATTAGGATCTGCGAAATGATAATATAGATATAGGAAGATGTGGTGTGAGTGCCAATGAGACAACTCTCCATCCAAATAACAATTTAAAAATTAAACCATTATAGGTTAAAGTACGGCCTTCAACACGGAGCCTTGGCTCACACCGAACAACAAGCTATAAAGGGCCCCAAAAATTACTAGTGTAAAACCATTCAAACGGGAAAACCAACGGTCTAATCTATATAAACAAAACGAGAAACGAGAAACACGTATATATTACATAAACAAACGACAACTACTGTACATCAGATTCCTATGTATGACTCAAGACCTGGATTCATCTACCAAAAATATAATCGAATGGCAAGTGTAGGTACCATGTATCTATTAATATTGTCCAGTTCTTATTCAATGCACAAAATTGATAGTTGAATTTACACCTGCGTAAATTATTTTTGTTTTTGTAATGAAAAAAAAAGTATATGTCCAAATTAAAATATACAAACAGAACTCTATCTCCATTTAAACGGTCAAACAAGACACAAGACAACTAATAAGAATTGTTTGCATCAATCCATAACAGAATTCATAATGGATACTCATCTTTGTTTGTCTTATATGGATCACTCTATTATTTATAATATTTCTTCAGATCATGTCTAATGTTGTATACAGGTAAGACGACAAGTGAAAACACTCAGGGATGTTTCGCACTAACACAATGACATATTTTTCGATTGAAGTTGTGTATATCATGAAAAAAGTCTTACATAATAACAATAGTGTAAGAGGTCAATACTTGAGAAATGCTGCTTCATTGAGTCTCAATCAATGTATGTTAATGTCAGAAGGGCTGAGTGCAAAATGTAAAAGTTTATATTTCTTTTCAGAGCTATGTCTTGAGAAGATGTTATGGGGAAAACCTGCCTCACCTGTATCGAGCAAATTGGCAGTGGAAATAGGTCCAGGTGCGGTAAGTCTTATGAACTGCAGAACAGGACAATTTGGATTTCTTGCATTGGAGCCTTGGATTTACAGAGCCAGGCCACCACCACTTAAAATTTTGTTCAAGTCCAGTACAGCAATTTCGAAAGTAGAAACTTTCTACGGTTTTCACAATTTTCTTGACAGTATGGGTGAACTGCTGGGAAAACAGTTTATAAAAAGGTTTCTTGAAGATTCGTTTATCAGTCAGAGTGTACTTCCGGGTAGCTGTGTTGACTTTTTGCATCATCTACAAGGTCAACCTAATTCACCCTACAAAGGAGTTAGCATAGGAAAAATGTCCCGGGAAGATGTAGCCATGAGTCTTATGGCAATGGTTTCACCACGAGCTTCCAAAGTGTGTACTCGGATGATAAAGTTTCTGATCCTAGCAGACCTACAGCTACAAGATGTCCTACTATCAGGTATGTATAAATTAATTATTTATTGCACTTGTCTGTACACAGTTTTTTTGGAGACATAGTTCTCTCTATATATTCGGGTACTAATTATTCATTTAAATGGCCAACGCTAAAACCGAATAACTTGCCAATAGACAAAAAAGAAACATTAGACATTTTCAAACAAATCTTTCTATTTTTTGGAGACACAATATGTAAATGGTATGTCTTGATACCGTGTGCCACTTAAAGTTTTAGAATCAAAATATATACCTTTTTATTTTAAACAAGAAGGCAGCTAGGGACATACATTAGTGTATGATATGGTAGACGCAGGGCAAATTTCATCATTGAAACATGTGTACATATAGACATTTGTGTGTCGGTTATACTAGAATAGTCTTTGTATAGTCTGTTTGCTGGACTTTAAACATTTTCTACCTTAAACATTTAATAATTCTTGATCAAAATCGAATAGACGTAATTATAAAACGATCGTTATTTGTCTACTAAATTTACTTTATATTATCTCAAATTTCACACTATCACTTGTGCATTGACATTTATTAAACTCATATCATTTAACTTCCGGGTATTATTGAAAATCAGCTAGTGCGTTTTCCGGTTATTCAAACCTGGGATACAGCTGGTAACAAGACTTTCAGGTTAATCCCGAATAAATTTGTTGAGCTGTGTTCGCCTGATGGCAGCGATAAAGATGAAGCAGAAAGGTAAACCACGGCCATTATACAACAACTTGAGATGCGACAACTGGTATATGCTCGAAAATTCATCTATTTGAGAGGAAGATCATTCCCTTGGATTATACCTGTAAGGGATAATAAAATCAACGGTACCAATTTTGTTGCACCAGATGCGCATTTCGACAAAACATGTCTCTTCAGTGATGCTCGTGGCCAAAATATTTGAAATCCAAATCTTATATAAAAAGATGAAGAGCTATAATCCAAAAGGTCCAAAAAGTATAGTCAAATTCGTAAAAGGAATCAGAGCTTTGCATGAGGGAGATACATTCCTTAATTTATAATAATTTATAATATTTTGTAACAGCAAATTTTAATAACACAAACAATCTTAACAAAAGGAAGAAAAGACTAAATGCTAGACAACTTCTTGACACACTGACATTTATTTCTTGCGTAGCATTGATTCAGCAGCAGTGGTTTGTAAACTTTCAAAAAATAGAACCAATGCTGGCGACACTTCCTGTAAATCAATTCACAATGCAAATGTTAGACATACTTGGAAAAATAAATTTGTCTTTCGCTGGGACACTCAAAATTCGCCGCCTACATAAAAGCATACCTTTCCAGTTGCCAAAGGATACCGCTATAGCTACAACTGCAGAAAAACCAGAAGTGGAAAATCCAAAGCCAATTGAAGAAAGTGAAGATGTTAACCATATACAAGATGTCGTTGAGGATTGTGAAGAGGACACGCAATGTCAAGATGTAGAAAAAACACCAACAACGCATCTTCCTATGGCTGTACAAACTTTTTGGACGGCCCCTGAACTAGAAATTTTGCATGTTTTCAAAATGAAGAAATACAGACAAAATACGTTGAAAGAACTTTTTGAAATATACTGCAATTTATGTCGTGATAGGAAAGTACCGGACAGAAGTTTTGAAAGTTTTAAGAGAAAACTGAACCGTGTCATGTCCACTTAATGGAATGGATTGTGTTTTTACTCTTCAGACTGTTTATTCATTTTCCTGAAATTTATAAAATTTTCAACCTACCATAGCATTTTCAAGTTATATGTTATACACGTTTTCTCTCACTTATATCTCATGAAATAGCACATAAACTTTAAACACAACACCATGTTTTTTTTTATTTTAAAAGCTTGATGTAAAGCTACTTTCTTAATTCAATTTATACTAAAAACAAAATGCAATAGTTTTTATGCAATCGTGGATTGGTAATAATTATTATCTCGTCTTATGTCTGCGTACGTTGTATATAGTAATACTATGTTGTATATAAGTAAGATAGTGTTATGCTGTAAATGATTGGTTAACCTTAAAATTGAGAATGGAAATGGGGAATGTGTCAAAGAGACAACAACCCGACCAAATAAAAAAAAACAACAGCAGAAGGTCATTAACAGGTCTTCAATGTAGCGAGAAATTCCCGCACCCGGAGGCGTCCTTCAGCTGGCCCCTAAACAACTATATACTAGTTCAGTGATAATGAACGCCATACTAATTTCCAAATTGAACACAAGAAACTAAAATTAACATAATACAAGACTAACAAAGGCCAGAGGCTCCTGACTTGGGACAGGCGCAAAAATGCTGCGGGGTTAAACATGTTTGTGAGATCTCAACCCTCTCCCTATACCTCTAACCAATGTAGAAAAGTAAACGCATAATTGTACTTTCTATTCTAATTTCTAAGGGTTAATTTCTATATACACATACCATTGTATGTCATTGTAATTAGGCCATCTGTTATTTTGTTAGGCGCGTCTTTACAAACATATTGGGGTGTACTCTATTATCATGTGTATTTTATCTATTCAAATTCTTTATATGAGTCAGAATTTATGTATGCCGACATACGACAAAATTATTTTTTATGTCTACCTGTGCGAATTTCAAACGCGCTATTTTACACCAGTAATGAAAACCTTCTATCATTTATGGGTAGACTTTACATAGATAAATTCAGCCGTATTTGACGTGAAACTGTTCTTATGTATCCCGTCATACTTTGAACCACACCATTATTTTATTTATTATTATTACTTTTACTGTTAAGTCTGTTTTTGTTATATCAACTTTACGTAAGTCTTCATTTATGTATGCCGTCATACGACAAAATTATTTTTATGTCTACCTGTGCGAATTTCAAACGCGCATTTTTAAACCAGTAATGAAACCTTCTATCATTATGGGTAGACTTTACATAGATAAATTCAGCCGTATAAGAAAAGCAAAATGAGAATGTTAAATTAATGTATGCCTTTTTGTGCTTCTTTGTTACATTTGTTGTTTATGTAGAGATATTAAGATGATAACACAATATTGACTGTTGTACCCCTATTTTTGACATTTTTACTCTTTGAGTATGTTTGTTTTGTTCATGCATCGTTGACAATTTAATGGAATTTGATGTGACTGTCATATAAGTGAGAGGTTTAGCTAGCTATAAAACCAGGTTCAATCCACCATTCTCTACATTAGAAAATGCCTGTACCAAGTCAGGAATATGACAGTTGTTACCCATTCGTTTGATGTGTTTGGACTTTTGATTTTGCCTTTTGATTTTTGATTTTCCTTTTTGAATTTTCCTCGGAGTTCGGTATTTTTGTGTTTTTACTTTTTATTACCTTGAACTTTACAGTTCATCGGTGTAAATACAAATTTTCATAGTAAAAAAAATAACTTTTTTGTTAAGGGGCCAGCTGAAGGATGCCTCCGGGTGCGGGATTTTCTCTTAACATTTAAGACCTGTTGGTGACCGTCTGCTGTTGTTTTTTTTATGGTCGAGTTGTTGTCTCTTTGAAACAGACAGAGAATGTTCATGTAATACTGTCTCTGATTTTAAATGCATTACAAATGTATTTTCCTAAATTGGTTAACTGTATGAGGTTCTTTAAACTTAAAAGTTCAATAAATTTAAACACACTTGGTCTGGACCAGTAGTATTTCTTTATAAATTTTACTCTAAGTTCCCTTATATTTCGGATACACTAAAATGAAATGGAATTCGTCTTCAATACACTGACGGCAAATTGTACAAATACGACGGGACACCTCACTGTTTTGGTAGCGTCCAGTTTCAACTGCTAATAAATGAGAAGAATGTTATTTTTGAAAGAGCTCTTCAATACACAATAGGAATATGTTTTGTCAAATAAAATTGTAAATCAAAACCTTTTATAATGTATTTATAGATACGGCACTTGCTGTTAAAAGGGGGAACAATTCTACAACAAACATACCAAACTAAATCAGCAGTAAATTAGTAAAAATCTTAAAAAACACGAATATCAATATTACACAACCAGAAGGAGAACTTATTGTATGTTTCTCTCACCTAAATGTCTAGTTACTATAGGCACAGCACGAAATATTAAGTGTATGTAACAGGGGACTGCCATTATTTAATCTTAAGATAACACGTATTACCTGACAGTTTGTTGTATTTTTGGCCGACATTATGACAAAAAAGAGATTCAACACTACGCATCAATTTACAGCTTGGAGCAAAGATCTTTTGAGCTTCCAATAATAAAAATTGATCTCCTTAAACAATTCAAGAAAACTATCGCCTCTGATATCTCCAGTTTGAACCAAATGTCTTATTTCTACCTGTACATACCACAGTACATGAGTGGCTCTATGTTTTAATGTGGAGGCAGCCAACCATTAGTTTTATCTTTCTAAGCCATGGTACAACACAACCATGTGCTCCATCTATTCATTAAAAATACGATGACCATGAATGTTCTTAATCAGCATAAAATACAGAACCTACTCAAGTTATTGTCATATATAGCACCATTTTTAACGATTGGTTATATCGAATCAATTATACAGCTCTTTGAAGATTGAAGTCAAAGACACTTTTCATACTTTGAACTTCAAAAATATTTTTTTAGAAATTTTCACACATGCGCAGTCACAGAAAAGGGCACTTATGTACAGAATTGATGTGCATATCATTTGGTAAACCCTCGCAAAAGTCAACTTCAATAACTCTAAATCAAACTCATACCCATACCTTTACCCTAACCTATACCCTAACTCTAACCATGACCCAAAATCAACCCCCAACGAAAACCCCAAGCCCTAACCCAAACCAAAACCTAAACCTTACCGTAACTCAACCTCAAACCCAATCCCTAACGTCAAACCTAACCCAAACCCCAAAGTCAAACCCAAAACCCAACCCCTCTCATTGACAAATTGCATTCCTACTTTGAACAGTGAAACTATGGCATTTTCTAACCGATTTGAAAGATCTTTGACGTTTTGGAAAGCCCTGAAAAGCTGCTATGCGATGAATATTATGCGTGGTCTGTCATATGAAATTCCCGTTTTTGCTGTCTATTTGGAAAGTAGCAATTTTGTCATTTTCTCAGGCTCGTATCTTTACCATTTCTAATGCAATCGGAAAAACATCTAAGTAATTTAGACTCGTTTTTTCTAGTTCTTTTAAGATAGCCTCAGATCAGAGACTTACTTTTTGAAACAAAAAAGTTGGCTTCCAAAATGTGCATTTTTTTTAGAAAGATTTCCAAATTTTTCACAAGAATATCGAAATCTTTGTCATTTTACTACATAGAGCCTGGAACTATATTTGAAAAGCTGACAAAATGCGAAAAATTTGAACAAAATCGACGAAAGACGAATTACGCCGGCTATTTCACATGGTCCAAAAGAATTTTTCATCGTTTCTCACTCTCAGAATTAGGTTTGTGAAATTTAAAATGTGTGGCTTACTTGCAAAGAGGAAATCAAAATAGTTAAAAAAAAAATAATCTTTCCAATATCAGATGAGGTCGGAAAGTGCGGCCGTACATTTTAGTGATACCATCCTTTAGATTGCTTTTCCATCTTTTAGGAACAGTTAACTTTATAAAAATATCTCTTTTCAAATCCATTCTACATCTGTTTGAAGATTGAAGTCAAAGGCACTTTTCATACTCTGTACTTAGAAATATTTTTTGAAATTTCTGACGCATGCGCAGTCACAAAAAAGGGCAGACATGCGCAGAAGTGAGAAAGGACACCTCACTAACCCTCGTCAAAGTATACTACCATGTCCCAATCTTGACCCTAACCCTAACCCTAACCCTTACCTAACCCTAACCTTAACCCTGACCCTAACCCAAACACTAACCCTAACCCAAACCCCAAATGTGTTAAAATTGTTGTTTTGAAGGCCTCACTCCATCTCGGAAAGGGTATGTCTAGGAGGGTAACCGATTGGATTTTCGTATTAAGTTTTTTTCACAAACTTCTCAAAAATCACAATTTTGGAGGGATGGGGGGGCGGGTTATGGTTTTTGGTACTTTTCATAGTCGATCTCTTTAATATTTCAACATGATCCTTTGCTTCGATCGGCTTGCCGTTAAAAAATCGGTCCCGTTAGGGACAGTACTTTTGGACAATTAAGCTTGTAGTGAAGACCGCAAGTCTTTATCTGTTGTAGTTTAGGAGTTGGGGTTAACTCGGGGTTAGGCTTTTCTCTCCCACAAACGTTTCATCAGTGAGGTCGGAAAGTGCGGCCGTACATTTTAGTGATACCAATACGTTTCCATCCTTTAGATTGCCTTTCCATCTTTTAGGAACAGTTAACTTTATAAAAATATCTCTTTTCAAATCGATTCTACATCTGTTTGAAGATTGAAGTCAAAGGCACTTTTCATACTCTGTACTTAGAAATATTTTTTGAAATTTCTGACGCATGCGCAGAAACAAAAAAGGGCAGACATGCGCAGAAGTGAGAAAGGACACCTCACTAACCCTCGTCAAAGTATACTACCATGTCCCAATCTTGACCCTAACCCTAACCCTAACCCTAACCTTAACCCTAACCTTAACCCTGACCCTAACCCAAACACTAACCCTAACCCAAACCCCAAATGTGTTAAAATTGTTGTTTTGAAGGCCTCACTCCATCTCGGAAAGGGTATGTCTAGGAGGGTAACCGAATGGATTTTCGTATTAAGTTTTTTCACAAACTTCTCAAAAATCACAATTTTGGAGGGATGGGGGGTCGGGTTATGGTTTTTGGTACTTTTCATAGTCGATCTCTTTAATATTTCAACATGATCCTTTGCTTCGATCGGCTTGCCGTTAAAAAATCGATCCCATTAGGGACAGTACTTTTGGACAATTAAGCTTGTAGTGAAGACCGCAAGTCTTTATCTGTTGTAGTTTAGGAGTTGGGGTTAACTCGGGGTTAGGCTTTTCTCTCCCACAAACGTTTCATCAGTGAGGTCGGAAAGTGCGGCCGTACATTTTAGTGATACCAATACGTTTCCATCCTTTAGATTGCTTTTCCATCTTTTAGGAACAGTTAACTTTATAAAAATATCTCTTTTCAAATCCATTCTACATCTGTTTGAAGATTGAAGTCAAAGGCACTTTTCATACTCTGTACTTAGAAATATTTTTTGAAATTTCTGACGCATGCGCAGTCACAAAAAGGCAGACATGCGCAGAAGTGAGAAAGGGCACCGCACTAACCCTCGTCAAAGTATACTACCCTAACCCTAACCCTAACCCTAACCCTAACCCTAACCCTAACCCTAACCCTAACCCTAACCCTAACCCTAACCCTAACCCTAACCCTAACCCTAACCCTAACCCTAACCTAACCCTAACCCTAACCCTAACCCTAACCCTAACCCTAACCCTAACCCTAACCCTAACCCTAACCCTAACCCTAACCCTAACCCTAACCCTAACCTCCCTAACCCTAACCCTAACCCTAACCCTAACCCTAACCCTACCCTAACCCTAACCTAACCCTAACCCTAACCCATAATGCATGTCTGTCTGTTTTTGAGTCTGTGTGTCTGTCTGTCTGTATGTAAGTATTATTTACGGTGACCTATAGTTGTTAATGTCTGTTTCATTTTGGTCTATTGTGGATAGTTGTCTCATTGGCAATCATACCACATCTTCTTTTTTATATATGTATGTGTGTATTTATAGAAGAAAGAAGATGTGGTATAATTGCCAATGAGACAACTATCCACAAAAGACCAAAATGACACAAACCTTAACGACTATAGGTAACCGTACGGCCTTCAACAATGAGCAAAGCCCATACCGTATAGTCAGCTATAAAAGGCCCCGATAAGACAATGTAAAACAATTGAAACGAGAAAACTAACGGCCTCATTTATGTGAAAAAAAAATGTATGTATGTATGTATGTATGTATGTGTGTATGTATGTATGTATGTATGTATGCATGTATGTATGTGTGTGTGTATGTATGTATGTATGTATGTATGTATGTATGTATTTATGTATGTACATGGAGTATGCATGTATTTTATCATCGGTATAAAGACATCATTCGTAAATATAGCTCAACATGCAGACTTCTAATACGTTCAGGTATTTCACATCCAATTTTTTATGGTAAATTCTTTATAAAGCACAAAGGTGTCAGTATTCACCTCAGAAACTTACAAAACCTTTGAATAGACTTATTAAGAAGGGATATAATTACGATACTGTTGTCAAGTCATTAAAGATTGCATATTTTGGCGTTAATATTGAGTCACTGATAAGGTCTTTGCATCGGAACTAAACACATTACTTTTTTTTTTTTTAAACAGTTGTTGGCATGACACGGGTTATGTTCTTCTCATATATGTTATGATGGTATGATACTAAACCCCTAACGGGAAGGATTGTGCCTGATGTTCATATGATGAAATCATAATCTTTCAGTCAGTTTAATTGAAGTCTGGAGCTGGCATGTCAGTTAACTGCTAGTAGTCTGTTGTTATTTATGTATTATTGTCATTTTGTTTATTTTCTTTGGTTACATCTTCTGACATCAGACTCGGATTTCTCTTGAACTGAATTTTAATGTGCGTATTGTTATGCGTTTACTTTACTACATTGGTTAGAGGTATAGGGGGAGGGTTGAGATCTCACAAACATGTTTAACCCCGCCGCATTTTTGCGCCTGTCCAAAGTCAGGAGCCTCTGGCCTTTGTTAGTCTTGTATTATTTTAATTTTAGTTTCTTGTGTACAATTTGGAAATTAGTATGGCGTTCATTATCACTGGACTAGTATATATTTGTTTAGGGGCCAGTTGAAGGACGCCTCCGGGTGCGGGAATTTCTCGCTACATTGAAGACCTGTTGGTGACCCTCTGTTGTTGTTTTTTTTATTTGGTCGGGTTGTTGTCTCTTTGATACATTCCCAATTTCCATTCTCAATTTTATGTATGCATGTATGTATGTATGTATGTATGTATGTATGTATGTATGTATGTATGTATGTATGTATGTATGTATGTATGTATGTATGTATGTATGTATGTATGTATGTATGTATGTATGTATGTATGTATGTATGTATGTATGTATGTATGTATGTATGTATGTATGTATGTATGTATGTATGTATGTATGTATGTATGTATGTTTGTTTGTTTGTTTGTTTGTTTGTTTGTTTGTATGTGTGTATGTATGTATGCATGTATGTAGGTATGTATGTATGTATGTATTTATGTATGTATGTATTTACATTATTTCTAATATTTTCGTTACGTACTATCACTACTGGACGAAAAAACGTCTGTCCATACCAGTAACAGTCGTTCTAAGACTGATAATGTTTGTTAAAGTTGTTGCAGTTGTAAAATTTCACTGCTGCAGTTTTTTTGTAACTGTCCCAACTTTAAAAGTGTTTGTCTACAACATAAATCGACTGTAACAACGCAAGAAATAACTGTCACCGTTATTAAAGGACTGATACAACTATTTCAAAGTTGTAACAGTTGATTTACAACTGTCCCAACTCGAAAAACGTTGCAACAGTCATAAATAAACTGATTAAACGCCTAAAGGGTTGTCACAGTCGTAATAAAACTAATACAACCATTTGAAAGTTGTAACAGTCATTTAATTACTGTACCAACACGGAAAACGTTGAAACAGTCATAAATAAACTGTTTAAACGCAGAAAAAGTTGTAACAGTTAAAATATGATAGCTACAACAATTGTATAGGCATAGCTAATTTATAAGCGTAGCGACTTCCAAACATTGATCTTCATGTACACTTAAAAGTCGCGGATACAAAATGTCTAACAGTCAGGGATATAGGTTCAATTATTTGTAAACAAAAATTTACTGTGTGAAATATAAGGTTGTGACAAAGAGAAACAACTATCACTCCAATGTAATACATTAATTTTAGATAGATATTGATTTAAAAAAAAAAGTATTTTGAAATATTTGCCGCTGAACACATTTTTGTATTCCTCGGTTATTTAGTGAATGTGCTGAATTTATATATTTTTTAACACTTCCTCGCCCTTATCTCTTCGAACCAATAAAATCGGAACCAGCACTAGATACCTGCAATTTACTAGATAAAAGATATATCTACTAACAGAAAAATCGAAAAACGTTACCCAATATATTTGTTACCAAATGTATCTTTATAACTGAATTAAAAGTTGACAATTTTATATATCATCTAAATAACAATTTAATTATTCTTCTATTAAATTAGTTAGGTGTAAAATCATTCATGCATACACGGTTGTTTTCAATACCCGTAGTTTTACGAATCACGTCACTTCATAATAACGCTGAATATACATGATATACTCTAAACCTAGCGGGGAACTCCTAATACACGCACTTGTCAAACTTATCCCCACATAAAACTGCTTTATATTTTCTTGAGGGCTTATTTCACACACTAATTTTTGGGGGGCTACATTTCTTGTAAAATTATAAATATTGCCGTATAATCATTTTGATTTCTATACATGTAAAAACTAAAATCAGACATTTAACACATCTTTTGCAGCTATGGAAAACAAATCTTAAATCCATCTGAATTTAATTTATTTTATTTTACCGTATTTTATTTTTGAATAGGTCAATATTAACTCGACTTTGTATTGTACATTGTACGGAATGGTCTATTTGAAGTTCAATTGTAATTGATACACATGATACAGGTAAATAGCACGTCAGCATTCATGATTGAGGTAAAAAATATTATCACTCGCGAGAAAAATTCATATTTTCACCGGATTTTTCGCAAAGAATTTACCATACATAATTTATGTAAATACTAGTAGATGGACGTACTGTTCAAGACCTGACAAAATAACTAGCGCAAGTGAAAGTTGAAATGTTCAAAACATGAAAACTCGCATTAAGACAGGGAAATCAATTTCTTTTATTTTTTTCACATCACTTTATAGAACTTGATGTATTCTTTAGACTCCGGTCTTATTAAATTCTAAAGACTGACATCGGATTCTCTTGTGTGGTTTCAGTTGATCAGATGTACTAACGTTTTCCAAAATATTTTCCCATTTCAATTGTTCAAATTCAAATTATTTAATCCCATAAATGCTTGTACAATAATGACATATTATTCAATCAGTAAAGAAAACTAACAATGTTACTAGATAGATAGATAATTATGTACAGACAATATTTTGGGTCCCTTTATATTTTTTTGTTCGGTGTGAGCCGAGGCTCCATGTTGAAGGCCAATGTACCCATTCAAATGTCTTGATCGTCCAAAAAAGGGGGGTTCAAACCCCCGGACCCCCCCCCCCCTGGATCCGCGCCCGAGGCTATACATTGACCTATAATGGTTTAGTGCGTTGTACATGTATGACTTTGTAATGCTTATTGTGTTTATGGAAAACAATGGGAAAATGTTGCTTAACATCTTGGGATATATATTAAGAAGGCATTTATTCAAAAGCAGATAGAATTGATTTGTAGAAAAACATGAATATTAAAGGGCAGATGATCAACTATTATAGTACAAGTCTTTGATTAACCACAATATTATATTTGTCATCACTGACTGATGACGTATCAATGTTGCTTTTGTATACATGGTATAAAAATCCAACTTGGGTTTCTCATCTGAACTTGTTTACACGGTGTTACATTATCTAATTATAGCTAGGCCTGTTATAGGTTTTTCATTATCACACTTATGGGGAACTGATTTTGCTCATTGTTGAAGGATGTACAGTTACTAACAATTACATCACTTCACTTGAAGTTCCTCCATCGTTCAATTTTCATCCATGGAGATCCCTGTCTTGGTTTACGGTTGATGGTTGTCTTATTGAAATTCATACCACATCTCCTTATTCTGGTTATCATACGTATACAGTATACATGTTATACCAATGTGCCAGGTTAGTGGGAGGGTTGGGAACTCGCTAACATGTTTAACCCCGCCACATTATTTATGTATGTGCCTGTCCCAAGTCAGTAGCCTGTAATTCAGTGGTTGTCGTTTGTTTATGTGTTCCATATTTGTTTTTCGTTCATTTTTTTTAAATAAATAAGGCCGTTATTTTTCTCGTTTGAATTGTTTTACATTGTCTTATCAGGGCCTTTTATAGCTGACTATGTGGTATGGGCTTTCCTTATTGTTGAAGGCCGTACGGTTACCTTAAATTGTTAATGTTTGTGTCATTTTGGTCTTTTGTGGATAGTTGTCTCATTGGCCATCATACCACATCTTCTTTTTTATATGTTATACAAGACTAAAATACCTAGTATTATCAAATGAATTATAACAATTGTTAATAGTTGTCAGACTTTTGTTATCAAAAAGCAGCTACTGTACATGTGTATAATCAAGATGTAGACATGATCACTGGTGTCAGATGTAAACAAGAGTGACTGTGCAAATGCTGAAATGTCATCTCTGCTTTGCCTACATGTATGAAGGTTTTACTACATGTACAAGTATCACATAAACTTTCAATTTTCATTAACCTTTGAAAATGAAGTTGCAGTCAAATTAACCATGCCAGACGGATGATGTACACCCTACAAACTGACATTCCATACCCATGATACCCAAAATATTGATTTATACTGTCTGTGAAATTAATAGATTTAACATTCTTAACATCCAAACCATGAAAACTAACTTATGAATATCCAATAATATGCCAAAAATAGTGATCCTATACATGTCATGCATGTACATGTAGTTTATACTGTAGCATCTGAGAAACATTTGGAAATAGATCAAACCACAAAAACTAAGCATTGTTCAATGAACCATGACATTTTCATTGGGGTCAAAGTCTGATGTAAGTCTTGCAATTAGACATATTCACCTTGCACTCATTTCATAAACCAAATATAGTTGACCTACTTTTCCTACTGCTTGTAGTATTTTTAAACATGTGTGAGAAACAAACTTGACAAATTACATGTAACTGAAGTAACCTTAATCACTGATCCATGAAATGAAGTCAGGATCAGGCCAACCCTGCCGGACAGACACTGAGACATGTACACCTTTCAAGATACCATAACAATTAATCCAGTAACTCAATTAATATACATACGTTATACATTTAAGACTTTAAGTGTATTTCACTGTGACTGTTCAAACAGTAATATTGTTTGTAAACAGTTACATGTACAAATGTACATGTAGTGTACCATGAAAACTAGGTGAAGTGCAATGAACAAATCAATAACAGAAACTTCATAACATTTTAAAGGAAGTATCCAGGCATTTCAGCTTCTAAAATGTATCTGGTGAAGCTTAAATACAAAACGGTACGCTGTAGCCACTGCCAGATTGTAATACATATTTCTTGGCTTGCATGCATGTACTTCAACTTTTGTTGCAGGAGGGATAATAAAATTATACTTTAATGTACGTGCATGGTTTATTTGTTTCAAAAACCATGAACACTTGGCCACTAACATGACTAATCATGCTAATTAAGATTTTTATTTAATTCTAATTCAGACTTTAATAATTTAAGTACAGCAATCAGTCATTTGACTCTAAACAATTGACACGGACTGCACGAGACCCTCATAGTTGGTTAAGATCTTTTTACACACCCTGGACATGCTGGCGGTAGTTAACAATTGCAATGCCAACATAAACTTCAGATGTGATATACATGTACTGTTTTGTTAATTTCACTGAAACTAGAAATTCACATTATCCATATTGTTATTATATTAAAATGACTGATTATCCACTAATTAAAAGTATTCATGAATTCAGATATGATGCACTATTTTTAGTAGTATTCACTGAAACTATGCATTTTCATTATTCCAAATTGCTATTTCAAATGAATAGTTATCCTGGGTATTCATGGAATTCAGAAATAATGTACATACGTATGATTGCACTATTAATATTCACTGCAACTACGAAATTTTATTATTCCAAATTCACAATTGATCATGATAATCCAAGGTAATTAGTCCTCCAGTAATGTGGTCCTCCTTTAATACAATTTGTAATTTTCCTATTTGTACAAGGCACAATTTTCTTCTTGTCCAATTTAATCAGAACATCACATTATCATCATGAAATAATGCTGCATGCCATATTCATAATTTCCAAAAACAATAGATAACTAGCATTAAATAATGAATTAATCCATTGTTTCACAATTTGCAGCTATACAGCGACTCAGTGACATCTATATTTTCTATGCATCAAAGTGCACATGTACTAGCAGGTGTCATATTCTATTAAAGTGGGAATCATGGTCAAACCAATACATATTCAGTATGATTCTACAAAATAAAATATACATTTAGACTCAAGTACAGTAAATGTTTAACTTATAATAAATATATAACAATGTATAATACTACATGTATATACATTGTGCAATAATAAGAAAGTTAATTACAATAACTGTATTTACCTAGATTAAACTAGCACTTCTCATTTGATTGACCAAAAAATTCTAGCACTTATACAATTCTATTTTCAAGTCCCTATTAACAAGAAAAATAAATCTTTTAAGGGGGTCTAAATTCTATATAGTGTTGTCTTTTTTCCTGCATTAATGATTTGTTAAGTGTGATTGTGTACTTTCATTGAAGGGTTACTGTCTCATTGAGGCTCACACCATACTTTTTTTCATCAATTCTTTAAAGTCAGACATCATGGACATAGTTATTCCCCTCTAAAACACAACAGGTTATTTCTTTTATTTATTTTAATTATGTTTAATGTTTATGATTTAATATGAAATATATTGATACTACAAACATGACAAAGAAAAGTTTAAGGAACGAAAAAATAAAATAAATAAATGCCCTGTTACTATATACATGTAGAAGATATTGACTTTACCTTTGTCCAGTGCATATAATGAATAAACCTTTGTGATGTAAAAATATTGTTCCAAGACTTAACCATCCCAGTTAATGTTTTAAATCCTTGAGTTTAATAATTTTTACATCTTTTGTGTTACCCTGAATACTTTTTACTTATTCATTTGTTATAACAGCTTGCATTAAATAATGCTTTGCAGCTCACTTTTTTATTTAATTTAGTTATTTACCCAATTTTATTTTAATAAATCAATATTCAGATTACTTTTAAAATTTGCATTTTAATATCCAAAATAATATATATCCTGTTGTTTCATATTTTTCTTAAATTATAATTTGTTTTGAAAAAGTTATCAAAATTTTGAAGAGGACAATTTTAATCATGATAATTTGTGAACATTATTATAAAATTGTATCATTATACCAATGACAGATTAAATATCATCCCCCAGGGCAATAAACTATTGTGTCTTAATTTGTATGTTAGCTAGATCATGTATATATAAGAATTTCTGAGTATTACCTATCGCATATCCAGTGTTAACATCCTGATTATTACCTATTTTAATGTCACATTTGCATGGTCATATTTAGTAATACAAATATTTTAATTGTTAATTTTGAATTTGAATTAAAAAAATTTGTTTTAGACTAAATTAGTAGATACAACACATACAATGCAGTTAACACAGTAAATTTTATGAGAACTTACTGGATAATACTATATCTATAAAAAATATTTTGAGCTTCATAAAATACTTTAAAAAAGTTTATACCATGTTAACATAAAAAAATATGCATACAGATAGATTTTTTTGTTATGTTTTCCTGACATATTGAATGTTTACATAAAATAATTATCATGATTATGTAAAAAATGCAAAAAATCTGCAGTCGTATGTGAATGCACATGATCAAAGGAGATGTGGGATATATCAATGATGCATCAACCCAACAGTTTAATAGGCAACAATAAAGTAACCAAAACACAATTGAATGCGTGTCGAAAAATATATATGACTTATGATTAGAAGGTCCTTAATCATTGCGGAATAAATATAATGACCATTGAATGTTACTACTTGTAAGTTAGATAACATGTATGGCACAAATGAATTTTGAAAAACAATGCTAACAGGGCACAATTTATATAAAAATTTCACATGGAAATATATAGTTTGGGTTCAAAGTATTAACAAATTATAGTGATTTAATATAAATTCTATGTTAAATCTAAAAAGAATAAAATTATGATGCTAGCTTTGCTCTTTTAATATGTGTTTTTTAAACAATGTAGTACATGATAAAACAATTACTAATTGAATTAGCACAATTTGTTTAATCAACTGTGTTTAAATGGCAACTGTTTATGACTCTGTGCCTTGTTTCAGGAACATTAATTTAATAATATTGTTTTATTTTGATGATTAATGCTATTTTAAACCATTTTTAAAATATTTATTCACTTTCAATGCCTGGCATATGCATGCTATTATCAAATATATTAATGTTTTGTTGTCCATGATTTGAGAATTATTTAAAATCTAAATGAAAATGGACACTTGCTAAATAAGTCCCTATTTAATCTTAAAGTTAATAATTTTCTTAACATTTTACGATCAAATCATATGTGTTTGTACTATGCATAAAATTGAGAATGGAAATGGGGAATGTGTCAAAGAGACAACAACCCGACCAAATAAAAAACAACAGCAGAGGGTCACCAACAGGTCTTCAATGTAGCGAGAAATTCCCGCACCCGTATGTACACTACATGATGTATAGGTCAGCATGGTCAGTGGCAGATCCAGAACTTTTCATAAGGGACAGGGCCCCTGACTGCCCTTAGGGGCACGGATCCAGTCATGCTTGAGTGATTCCCTATATAATCGACCAAATTATTCCCACAAAAAAGGGGAAGATATAGAGTAACCTTTAATGTATTCCACTCAGGGTGATGTATGCAAAATAATTAACAGAATAAATGACATACACATGATAATAGGGGGGGGGGATGGGGGGGGACGGTGTCCTTCATGACTTTCAATGATTTATTATGAAGCAAAACTTTAACATTGAAGCTTAAAGGTGGCTCAAAGCTTATATTTTCCCTGGAACATGCAACTATGCACGAGTGTGGTAATATAGAACGTCGATTCATAGTTATATATAGCCTATCGGAGTATCTCAATATAGATTCCGTAGGATCAGTGGCGGATCCAGCCATTCTAAAAAGGGGGGGGGGTCCAACCCAGAACGAAACAGGGGGAGGGGGGTCCAACTATATGTCCCCATTTAAATGCATTGAGCGGCCAAAACAAAGGAGGTTCGAACCCTTGAACCCCCCCCCCCCTTTGGATCCGCCAATGTGAACACATTGTAAGGTCTGTAAGCCGACAAATGTGCACATTTTCCCTTCAAAATTATGAATCCATGATTATTCGATAGACATGCTTTAAAATATTGATAATTTCTACTCACCGATTGTATTTTCCAGCTCAGATTATTGAACATGTGGTCTAACATCTGTAGTTACCTGTGTAAAAATATAGTTTGCCGACCTGAGGTCCCGGTTTTTTTGTTTTTTTGCCGACAAAAAATTAAAGTGGATAAATCGTTTACGGTGAAGAATTGTTTTCCGTTTTTTTAATGAAACTTGATTGACAGATTTTACTAATTATTTTTTTAATCATCGGAAATGTCCCTCTTGGTGTAATTCGAATTAAAACGGGTTTATTATGCTGTACAATATTGGTAACTTAGTCATAATCTTTAAATTTATTTCAGGTACACTCTTGTACATTTTTCTATTGCGCAGAATTTATCAAATATGAATTTGAATGAATCCATTATCATCTTCTCATTCTTCTGCAATAATATAAAACTCTATTTTAAACGAAAGCTTCTGGTTTTTAAAACCAGTTATGAACGAAAAAGTTATAAAACAGATATTATAAAATAAAAAGTAAGGATATCAAAAGGATTATTTAAAGTCAAACGCACATGATCGACTGTCAAAAATGAACGGACAATGCTACGGCAATAAATGGAAAACTACAAAAGACAAACAACGATCGCAAAATAAGTGAATAATCAGCAAAACAAGTTTACAATCGCACAATAGACGATAATAGTATAAGTAATGGACTATTTCACAACAAAATCAAATCTTGAGAGCCGGGTGAGACGTGATTTTTTTTTACACTGATGGACTACCGTTATGCTAAAATATTTGTATTAAAACATTTACCGACTGTATCAACCTATGAAGTGATTGTTTGAAACATTTAACGACTGTGTCAACCTTTTATAAGTTGTAATAAACATTTAATGACTGTGTCAACCTTTAGAAAGTTGTAACAAACATTTAACGACTGTCCCAACTCTAAAAACGTTGTGACAAACATTTTTTGACTGCATCAACGTCTGAAAAGTTGACACAAACAAATTTTAACTGTCCCAACTATTAAAAGGTTGGGACGGACATTATGCAACTGCCACAACTATTAGAAAGACTGTAATAAATAGATTTTGACTGTGACAACACCGTAAACCACTGCAACAGTTCTGAAATGACTGATGGTAGCATTTTTTGACTTTCACAACCCGTAGAAAAGTTGGGACAGACATAAATGAACTGTTGCAACGAAATATGACAGATTTGACAGTCATTACTTGTCTTTTACAGACTAAGACAGTCGTACAACGACTGTTACTGGTATGGACAGTTGTTTTTTCGTCCAGTAGTGTATGACGTCATGTAGCTCAAAAATCGTATCGCCATTTTACTCTAAAATTTATGCACATGCGCAAATACAACAAAGTCACTTAAATTTTATTTTCTGGGTTCATTTCATATCACCCAGGTTTATACTAAAAACAAATTATCTCCCTTAGTGCAACTCAGTTGCAGTCTAGTAAAAACCCCCTAACCCTAACCCTAACCCTAACCCTAACCCTAACCCTAACCCTAACCCTAACCCTAACCCTAACCCTAACCCTAACCCTAACCCTAACCTAACCCTAACCTAACCCTAACCCTAACCCTAACCCTAACCCTAACCCTAACCCTAACCCTAACCCTAACCCTAACCCTAACCCTAACCCTAACCCTAACCCTAACCCTAACCCATAATGCATGTCTGTCTGTTTTTGAGTCTGTGTGTCTGTCTGTCTGTATGTAAGTATTATTTACGGTGACCTATAGTTGTTAATGTCTGTTTCATTTTGGTCTATTGTGGATAGTTGTCTCATTGGCAATCATACCACATCTTCTTTTTTATATATGTATGTGTGTATTTATAGAAGAAAGAAGATGTGGTATAATTGCCAATGAGACAACTATCCACAAAAGACCAAAATGACACAAACCTTAACGACTATAGGTAACCGTACGGCCTTCAACAATGAGCAAAGCCCATACCGTATAGTCAGCTATAAAAGGCCCCGATAAGACAATGTAAAACAATTGAAACGAGAAAACTAACGGCCTCATTTATGTGAAAAAAAAATGTATGTATGTATGTATGTATGTATGTGTGTATGTATGTATGTATGTATGTATGCATGTATGTATGTGTGTGTGTATGTATGTATGTATGTATGTATGTATTTATGTATGTACATGGAGTATGCATGTATTTTATCATCGGTATAAAGACATCATTCGTAAATATAGCTCAACATGCAGACTTCTAATACGTTCAGGTATTTCACATCCAATTTTTTATGGTAATATTCTTTTTAAAGCACAAAGGTGTCAGTATTCACCTCAGAAACTTACAAAACCTTTGAATAGACTTATTAAGAAGGGATATAATTACGATACTGTTGTCAAGTCATTAAAGATTGCATATTTTGGCGTTAATATTGAGTCACTGATAAGGTCTTTGCATCGGAACTAAACACATTATTTTTTTTTTTTTTAAACAGTTGTTGGCATGACACGGGTTATGTTCTTCTCATATATGTTATGATGGTATGATACTAAACCCCTAACGGGAAGGATTGTGCCTGATGTTCATATGATGAAATCATAATCTTTCAGTCAGTTTAATTGAAGTCTGGAGCTGGCATGTCAGTTAACTGCTAGTAGTCTGTTGTTATTTATGTATTATTGTCATTTTGTTTATTTTCTTTGGTTACATCTTCTGACATCAGACTCGGATTTCTCTTGAACTGAATTTTAATGTGCGTATTGTTATGCGTTTACTTTACTACATTGGTTAGAGGTATAGGGGGAGGGTTGAGATCTCACAAACATGTTTAACCCCGCCGCATTTTTGCGCCTGTCCCAAGTCAGGAGCCTCTGGCCTTTGTTAGTCTTGTATTATTTTAATTTTAGTTTCTTGTGTACAATTTGGAAATTAGTATGGCGTTCATTATCACTGGACTAGTATATATTTGTTTAGGGGCCAGTTGAAGGACGCCCCCGGGTGCGGGAATTTCTCGCTACATTGAAGACCTGTTGGTGACCCTCTGTTGTTGTTTTTTTTATTTGGTCGGGTTGTTGTCTCTTTGACACATTCCCAATTTCCATTCTCAATTTTATGTATGCATGTATGTATGTATGTATGTATGTATGTATGTATGTATGTATGTATGTATGTATGTATGTATGTATGTATGTATGTATGTATGTATGTATGTATGTATGTATGTATGTATGTATGTATGTATGTATGTATGTATGTATGTATGTATGTATGTTTGTTTGTTTGTTTGTTTGTTTGTTTGTTTGTATGTGTGTATGTATGTATGCATGTATGTAGGTATGTATGTATGTATGTATTTATGTATGTATGTATTTACATTATTTCTAATATTTTCGTTACGTACTATGACGTCATGTAGCTCAAAAATCGTATCGCCATTTTACTCTAAAATTTATGCACATGCGCAAATACAACAAAGTCACTTGAATTTTATTTTCTGGGTTCATTTCATATCACCCAGGTTTATACTAAAAACAAATTATCTCCCTTAGTGCAACTCAGTTGCAGTCTAGTAAAAACCCCCTAACCCTAACCCTAACCCTAACCCTAAACCCTAACCCTAACCCTAACCCTAACCCTAACCTAAACCTAAACCCTAAAACCCTAACCCTAACCCTAACCCTAACCCTAACCCTAACCCTAACCCTAACCCTAACCCTAACCCTAACCTAACCCTAACCCTAACCCTAACCTAACCCTAACCCTAACCCTAACCTAACCCTAACCCTAACCCTAACCCTAACCCTAACCCTAACCCTAACCCTAACCCTATGTATTTATGTATGTATGTACATGGAGTATGCATGTATGCATGTATGTATGTATGTATGTATGTATGTATGTATGTATGTATGTTTGTTTGTTTGTTTGTTTGTATGTGTGTATGTATGTATGCATGTATGTATGTATGTATGTGTATGTATGTATGTATTTATCTATGTATGTATTGACATTATTTCTAATATTTTCGTTACGTACTATGACGTCATGTAGCTCAAAAATCGTATCGCCATTTTACTCTTAAACATCTGTCGTCAGTCTTTTGTAAAAAGGTAAGCTTTACGCTACGATACTTATATAAAGTCTAAAGCTTTGCACAACGATAATTATATAAAGTCTTAAGCTTTGAGCAACTATACTTTTTAAAATGTAAGTATTTTACGAAAATGTTTTACAACCGTGTTCAGTTGAACAAGTAGGCCTCGTCAGTGAGCATGTGTGTATTATAAAACGTTATAGATATTGAATGCCAAGCAAGCCCGTACGTTTGATTATAGTATTGAAGAATGTAACATTGCATTTGCATGTGTTAGATATTTAGATATTCTTATTATTCAAAATTGATCTTCCATACACTTAATCATTCATTTCTTGACATACATCCAAAACTTAGATCCTAAAATATATTTTTCCACTTACAATTCCTACACGCGAACTTCTTGTTTTTAAAAAAAATATACGGTGAATTGTCGCAGTTGAATTTTTTTTTTTTTTTTTTTTTTTTAATATTAAACAGACTTTATTAACAATCACCTGTTACATCAACCCTTAGTTGCCCAGGGAAGCAACTAAGGGGCCCCCATTTTTTACAGACTCATTTGTCGGGGAAAAAGCAAATGAGAAAAAAAAAACTCCCACTACAAATTATTAACATCCACCTTTATACATGTTATTATTTAAACTTTTACAAATGTACATGTACCTGCGATCATTATCGATTTATATATCTATACCTCTCACCACATATAAATTATTTGAATAAAGTAAATTTTGATTTCAAACAATTATTTCTAAACGTTATATACTATTATTTAATGAGCAATAATCCTTTACAAATCCCTTTGAATATGCAGGCTGTTCATAATGTCAGATTTAAAAGATAAATGTTGTTTTACTTATGTTGGAACTTTCCACCTTAAACATAGCTCATGCTAATTTCATTAAATTTTATGATATTTTATTTGTCTTTTTTAACAATTGTTACAACAGAAACGTTAAAAAACACCAGTATTTAAAAAAAATAATTTGAGTTGAATATTGGAGGGTTTGATATAATATGTTTTAATTCTTTAATCGATGGGCAAACTTTAAATACAATTATTGCTACTTAATAAGGTTTATATATATCACTTTTACTGCTGTCGCAACCGTAGGGATAGCATTTGATTAACGAACAATATGTACTTTGAAAGCGTTTTTTTTATATTAATTGTCACTTTATAGTTGAAAAAACAAATCTACGTACCTACAAAAAAACTCAGGTGTCTACTCACACTGCTAACAAGTCAAAAAAGTCATTCGATAATTCCTATAAAAGAAATTGTCATGTTATTTATAGACATTAAAACATTATTAATAAATGAATCAATGTATAGTGATGTTAATTTAAATAATGTATTATGTTTAATTGTATTATACTTACATTTATATGATATTTTATTATATACTCTCCCTGGATGTATAATAACTGATGTAAAGGGATACTTAGCATAATGTTGTAAGGTAGATAAATTGTTAAACAGCATTAAGTGCAATAAAGATGACTTAATTGTTTAAAAAAAATGTTATTTATAGGTATTTTTTGTTTGAAAACTTTGTGTCTCATAACCTCATTTGTTTTTACGCTGTAGTATTTTAGAATCTCGATAAATTATGGTCGCCGTTTAATTTGAATGAGGAGAGAAGCCATGTTTACTTTTTTTGCAGCTGAATTTGACGTCATTCTTCTTTTATAACTTATTTTGACGTTTTATGACGTGTTACACAATATTTAGAAGGGTCATCAGTAGTGAAATAATATGATTATGTTTCGTGAATATAATTGAATGGGTCGCCCATGTGAGACCCATATTGGTTGTCACGATTAAGCAATACATAGTGATACCAGATAATTAATTTCTAAACATTGCATGGTAAAAATAAATAATGTTTTGTCATTCCGCAGGATTTATAGTCCGCTAAATCAATAGGTTTAAAGATTGACGTTTAAAGTATTTTTCATGCCTTTATAAACATTTGAGAAAAGAAAATTAATGTTGGTTAATAATAAAAAAAAATATAAGCTTTAAACCTTGCTTATTATTCAATTATCTCTTTACTATGTCAAGTCAAACAAGAAGTTAGTTCATAGAGATGTGTTCTTACGAAATTAAAAGTATGTAAATGCCTTGAAAAGGCAAATTCTTGTCAAATCTAACAATCATCGATCATGAAGTAAAATGCACACAATTTGTCCAAACAACTTTCATTTCATTTCTGCGGTACTATAATGTTTAAACAAAGAAACAAAGGCTGGAGTTTAAAGGCCTTGCTCGTGTATATAACAACTTATTAGATTTTAGCGAGACAAATTTGTGTATTACTGAAAAATTATTACACCAGGGGTTTCGCTGTCAGAATCTAGTCAAAACATTTACTATATTTTATCATCGGTATAATGAAAAAATTCGTAAATATAACTCAACATGCAGACATCTTATACATTCAGATATTTCACATCCAATCTTTTATGGTTATATTCTTTACAAAGCACAAAAATGTCAGGATTCACCTCAAAAGCTTACAAAACCTTTAAACATACTTATTAAGCAGAGATATAGTTACGATACTGTTGTCTGGTTGTTAAAGATTGCATATTTTGGCTTTAATATTGATTCACTTATAGGGTCTTTGTATCGGAACTAAACACATATTAAAAAAAACCCAGTTGTTGGCATGACACAGGTTATGTTCTTCTCATTTATTTTATGATAGTATGATACTAAACTCCTAACGGGAGGGATTGTGTCTGATATTCATATGATGAAGACATAATCTTTCAATCAGTTTAAGTGAGGTCTGGAGCTGGAATGTCAGTTAACTGCTAGTAGTCTGTTTTTATTTATGTATGATTGTAATTTTATTTATTTTCTTTTGTTACATCTTTAGAAATTGGACTCGGACTTCTCTTGAAACTGAATTTTAATGTGCGTATTGTTATGTGTTTACTTTTCTTCATTAGCTAGAGGTATAGGGGGAGGTTTGAGATCTCATAAACATGTTTAACCCCGCCGCAATTTTGCGCCTGTCCCAAGTCAGGAGCCTTTGGCCTTTGTTAGTCTTGTGTGATTTTTAATTTAGTTTCTTGTGTATAATTCGGAGTTTAGTATGATGTCCATTATCACTGTACTAATATACATATTTTTAGGGGCCAGCTGAAGGACACCTACGGGTGCGGGAATTCTCGGTACATTGAAGACCAATTGATGGCCTTCGGCTGTTGTCTGCTCTAAGGTCGGGTTGTTGTCGCTTTGACACATTCCCCATTTCCTTTCTCAATTTTACATCAGCAAAAGCTTTTTTAAAATACCTAAAAAAATTATATGTTTTCATAAATTTCTGAACTTTTACTCATATTTTGTCTTTTAATTTTTACATTTAATCCTTCTCTGAAAAGCAGGAAAGTGTTTCTTCTTAATATGATAATAACAATTTTGTAAATCGAACTTCATTTATTTTCCCCCTTTTTTGTAAAGTAAACTCCTATACTTATATTCATTTTGTTAAGTTTTAAATTTTGACTGGTAATATCAACTTCCTATTACAAATCGGCGAAACAAAACACCGCTTTGTGTTGAAAATAACTTGACGTTTGCGTATCCAAAATTAAATTGGCTAGATATTCATATCGAGTGTTTGTCTTAATGGGATGCTTTATTAAATTGAAATTCAGCCCATCATTTTGAGTTTCCTCGAAAATATTAAGATTTTTCGATGAGGAGACTTGACAATTTGCACACAAACTTCAAATTTTAAGATAAAACAAATAATATCGGATTTTGAGTTGATGCGGTAATTTAAACGAAATAAAACTATGTTTATTCAAGATTATTTGGATTAATTAGTTTGTACTACGACAGTGGTATTTGATGGAGTAAATACGAGGTTTGTCTTATATCCGTAGTTTCAATGAATTTTCATGGCTACATGACCCCGATTGTTACTGATAAACTTGGAATCAAACCGTGACCTGCTTTCCAACTTAAATGCATTTACAAATATGACTTCTTAACAGAACATTTGCAGCGTAGCTGACAATACAACGTGTGCGTACATCAGGGGTCGAAACCTTTTTATAAGAAATAACCAGATTATGAATTGGTAAATTTCAAACATTTCAAGGAAACTCGTCATTTATCGCATTTAGATATTATTATCTAAACCAGAAAACCAGGCGTAAAAAGTTTTATCGCTATTTTGTGCATTTTTCCTTTGATTTTGTTTTGTGATAATTTTCATATCATACTTCTCGCTTGAGATGGAAAAAATTATCGCTAGAAACTAAGGAGGCCACGTGGCGTTGCTAACGAAATTGACATTGAAATTGACAACGTCGTCATAGGTAAAATAGCGATAAACAGATAATCATTGGTCATCTCAACTCGATTGCTTTTCTCACTTTCGCTGTACCAGCTCAAACGAGAAAATCAATCTCGTTGAGATAATCAACGATAATCTATAAGTAACTACGTTAGAAAGAATATATACGTGATTGGTTATACATTGTATTTGTGAAACAATACAATTTTTCTCATGTAGTAGCAACTATCATCATTGTCAATAGTTGAAGACAAAATATGTGATATTTATGATATTCTAATATTTAAATCAAATTTAATTGATGCTGTAGTAGAGAATTGATAAGAAGTAGTGGATTCGTAAACGATAATCAACGAGCGACTTTAGTCGCGAGTTGAATATCGTTTTCGAATCCATTACTTCTTATCAATTCTCTAGCTTTACCCATTTCTAGTAAAACGACTATCTGTTTCACTATCTGACAATGAATCAACTGAATTTCATGAAAATAATTTCATATTTTGTCTTTTTTATTGTCTAATAGCTGGAACTGACTGGATCCACACGGTTCACATTTATATTTAACTAAATATAAGTTCAATTTTACTTAAATGTGTAGCTATCTTCCCCTTTTATTACCAGATTTTGTATTTGTAAATTATTATTTCATTCAATGTTGAATCATTACAAATAATTTATATTGATTAGATTTTAGTATTTATAATTCATTCAAAAAGACATATAACTAATATATGGATTTTTAAAAATCTTTTTTGGAAAGTTAAATTTTTTTAATTACCAACATTTAGAAACCTTTAATTTTTACATATATAGTATTTAGCAACCCATTGCTCAAACCAATGGCCCGTTGGGTTGAATTTACAACACTTTTTTTAAAAATTACAATACACATTTTAAAACTAAATGAAGTGTTAAATTCACAATAACACCACATCACTAGACACCACTTGTAGATACTATGATTGGTCATAATTGAAATATTATATATACATTTTGTTTTGATTATTTTAACGTTATTGCATTTGTCATCCATCGTCAATCAGTTAATGAACTATATAGTATTATTTGTGGTACGCATCCTAAAACCCAAGCAGAATTGCTTTTGCGTCAAATGTACAATATATAATTTTGTCAATTTTGCAATTTGTCATGTAAGCTGTTCATAACCGTGAACGTAGTCGTGGGCACCGAAAGAAATAAACTGAAATTAATAGTGCCAAGTTCAAGCATAGTACCCGGAAGAATTTTTGTTTGTAATGGGTTTTTTTACCAAAATATTGGTGTTTTTTTTTTTTTATCTTGGAGGTATCTATATTTCATTTTTACTCTGAAGTTGACGATTTTGTTTCTGTTTTCACCGTCCAAGAAGTAGTTTTACAGTCGTAGTTAATCACACTTTATTCACATAAGAGTCAGACAGTTAAATGTTAATATATATTTGGACCATTTATGATCAAACAAAGATTAACTAAGTGATCATAGTATGGCATAGCTCGAGGGTTGATATTGACCGAGGGCTAATAATACATGCGATATGAAAAATTACATGTTATGTTCTTTTTATAATATGCTTCAACAATGGAGAAAAATAACCGATTCATATATTGATCCTATTACGTGGTTCCCAAATAGAAGTTCAAAGATTGAAAAGTTCACGGACGTCGGGCCCCAAATTTAGTACATTATATATGAAATCTTTCTTTTATATGCCTCAACAGGGAAGAAACATATTTTTATATAGACGAATCGACAAACATATACATGATAAACACTGTTTGGAATAGTCATTTTTTTTAAACTAACTTTCTAAATTATGTTTGAAACTTTAAAAAATGCATTTATTTAACAGTTCGTTTGTTTTTTTGCTTTTTTGTTCATTATTTTACACAATATACTTTCCAGTATCAAAGTAAATGTTTTCTGACTTCTTTGTAATGTTTTTCATAGAAAACGAAGCATTGAGGTGTATTCTACGGAATTTGCCGATTATCACCGGAATGCTATGCGATACCGTTACGGAAAGGCATGTGATAACAATCGAAGCATGTGATAAATGTTTCATATTAGCCCGCTAAGCATCAATTCGAAAAAAAAAATGGAATTTACGCTAATTTTATGCTATTATCATACAGTAAACATCATATGTTATTTAGTCAAAGTATATGATAAAACAGTTTATGGACATGCATTGACAGATATAAGCTATACGAGTGATATTTAAATAACAATTTTAATCAGCACTCGTGTTCTAGTGGTATCATGCATAAACTACAAACTTTACTGTCGAAAATACGCGCGAGTTCGAACCTATATTAGTCACTCGTTTTTGAGAGGATAAAATATCGTAAGTTTAAAGTTATGATATAAGTTATCTTAAGTTAATATGGTTGTCAGTGGATTCTTGAAAAATAATCCACCGATAGAACAATAGACTGACGTCAGAGAAATGGGTTAATTCAACATAGTCATCAAAAGTTAAATTGCATGCGAGAAAATCGTATATAAAAAAACTGCCATATAAAGGAACGTACTTGGTTAGCAAATCCTACTTTTTAGAAACCTGCACTAAACGAAAAAATGCAAGGGGACAAGAAATGATGACAGTTCGTTCCCATAAGGATAAAAAAACCCTCATTGATCATCTCAAAAATTGTGTTTATAAAAACTATTAAGAATTCAGAGTCTATGAAAAAAGTAAAATCACAAAAATACTAAACTTCGAGGATAATTCAAATGGCAAAATCAAACACTCAAACACATCAAACCAATGAATAACAACTATCATATTCCTGACTTGGTACAAGCGTTTTCTTACGAATAAAAAAAATTAGATTAAGCCTGATTTTATAGCTAGCTAAATCTCTCACTAGTATGACAATCGCTAGAATTAATAAAACTTTTTTATTCGAATCGCCACGCTATCCGTCGTTTTAAAAACTAAATATTTGAATCTTCTATAGCCTATATTTGTATTTAACATAATTGAATAATCTTTTTCGATCTGTTTTAGAATGACGAACAGTTTAATCTTATGTAAAAAAACACCAACAAATTAATTGTTTTATTAAAAGCACTTCAGCTTAAAGTATATACATTATTATAATAAATGTAACAGACACAATAGTTTGATGAAATATTTCAAATAAATGAATAACGTAAACAAATCTTTTCAAGTATAGAAAACACAGATCAAAGAATTATCTGTGTGTCAAATATGTTATAAGCCTTTACATACAGTTGTAAAGATTTTGAGAATTACTGAAATTGGACGCTGTGATGCAAATAGTAGCACATGAGGTCCAAGACCACATTTATTTCGAAACGCATTTCTTTTAGACAATAAATGAAAATTAATAAAAACCCACCTGCTCTTTCGCAATAATATTTTTTAAGTTGTTTGTACTACTTTTGAGAAAAATTACATTAAAATCATAGAAAACTTTATCGGCTCTAGCTCAAAATATCGACATTTTGGTGTAAAGGGGTTTGAAATCTGACAACTTCCGAAGTGCTAATTTTTAACCTTTTTTCAGGTGGACCAAATCACTACTTTACTTTAAAATTCATGATCAATATCTTTTTACAGTGTAATTTCATACCCTGCTTATTTGAGGCATTTTAAATGGAGAAATAAATTTGGAAGGGGTATAACATGTATAAAAAAATACAAGTAAGACAATGTTCACACTTGCGACAATAATGTAGACGAAACGTGCGTCAGACATATTCAATTATAGTACTGGTGCCTTTGATAACTATTCACACCACTGGGTCGGCACCACTACTAGTGGACGTTTCGTCCCCGAGGGTATCACCATCCCAGTAGTCAGCACCTCGGTGTGGACACAAATATCAACTATATGGTCATTTTAATGAATTTCTTGTTGTCAAAACTTTACTGTTTTCGAAAATTTAAGGACTCTCCTATCCCAGAAATATTTTTTTATCGTAGCGCCACTGATAAGTCTTATGTAGAAGACGAAACGTGCGTCTGGCGTATTAAATTGTAATCTGCTACCTTTGATAACTATGTGAATAAAATCAGAGGACGATAACTGTGTACTCGGACCATGAATATTTTTTCATATATAGACTTCAAGTCTATATAATAGTTTATAATTAGAATTTGAACAACTTTTGTTGTAAATGTTTGCAGCTCTCAAAATGATTAACACCGTTATTTAATTCTTTAATTCAGTATTCCCTAAAAAAAATGATGATGCAAACAATCATTTTTGCACCTAAATGCAGATTTTGACCTATATATTTGTATGATTAAGCTTGACAAATCAATGCGGGAAAATAAACACAAATTTATTATCAATAAGTTTAATTTAAGAGGAGTATACCGGGTAAATGAGAGACAGCAGTTCTCACAAAGGTAGTTTGACCTTAAAAGTATCAAATTGCATTTTTTCAAGATTCAAAAATCAAAAGCTGACAACTAGTATTCATGTATGACATATTTTTGTAAAACATACTCTATCCACTGAATAGTTTTGGAAAAGTGTAATTGGAACAAATGGATCAAGTAATGAAGTTATAATGTTTTGGTACTTATCAATGGGTAAACAGGTTGTCCTTAACTGTTTGCTTTTGTTTTTCAAATAGAAATGTCAATATTTTAGAAGATATAATCGGAACACCATCCTTGTTCAATATAATGCTAGCAGATACACTAAATAAGTCCATGAAAACTGCGTAGAAAATGTATAATATTATACACCTATTGACTGGGTGTGAGGGTAATAGCAAGTTTGTTGTCCCTGATATACCAACTATTGCTCGAGGCAAAGCCGAGAGCAATAGTTGGTATGCTATGGGAAAACAAACTTGCTATTACCCGCACAACCAGTCATTAGGTGTTTTATTATACTGAACAACACAGTCATTAAGTAATTTTATATACCAAATTAACTAACTTTCTAAAGGTGTATATATCATCTGAAAGAAAAGAAAAATGTCACATAACTTGACATGCACATGATGAACTATACGTTTTTTTATAGTTCTTCTTGTATTTGTAAATATTTTATTAATTGAAATCAAGACACGAACTTGAATACTTGTGTTAAATTTTCAGTGCATACGATAAATTTAAGCTAAAGTACACCAAACGCTCACTTTTACAATACGTCGACCGAACCAATATTATGAATAAGGTACTATATTTTAGATCTTTAAAATATCCGCGCGAAGATTTTCCCTCTTTTATAATTGCTTCCTTTAAGTGAAATTACAATCGACACACACATATTATACCATTTATAATATTAGAGTTTGACGTTGCCAAGCAAAAATGTCATTGACATCATTATTGTCCAATGAAAAATAAGCATGAAAAAGTACGGGAAAGATGATTATGAAACTATTAACCGGGGTAATAGTCTTTGAAACTATTGACTGTCAAATAGTCTGTGGAATGAAATAGCACAACTATTTCATTAACTTTTATATAGAAAAAAAAATACTGAGGTATAATAACAAAAATTATTGAACAGGCTTCATATTATAAAGTGCTTGAATGCGCGTCTTCCATAAGCTGTTTGTATTACTTGTTGAGTTACAAAAAAATACAATGATTGACCAAAAACCCTGACGTCTATATACTATGACGTAATGTGGACCTGTTACTCGAGCTTTGCATCAGGTGATATGTATCTTGAGTTAAAATGATTTCAAAATTAATTAAAAAAAATATCCAAATTTTTAGTCCAATATTCAGCTAAATGATAATGGCCTCGTGATACATGTATACAAATAAACTCATTATAGATATCAGGACTAAATTTTTTATATACGCCAGACGCGCGTTACGTCTACAAAAGACTCATCAGTGACGCTCGAATCCAAAAAAGTTAAAAAGGCCAAATAAAGTACGTAGTTGAAGACCATTGAGGACCAAAACATGCAAAATTCCTAAAAGTTTCCCAAATACAGCTAAGGTAATCTATGCCTGAGGTAGAAAAGCCTTAGTATTTAAAAAAATCAAAAATGTTTGTGAACAGTTAATTTATAAATATAACTATATCAATGATAATTCATGTCAGCACAAAAGTGCTGACTAATGGGCTGGTGATACCCTCGGGGAAATAAATCTCCACCAGCAGTGGCATCGACCCAGTGGTAGTAATTAAACTCATCATAGATACCAGGATGACATTTGGTATATACGCCAGACGCGTGTTTTGTCTACAAAAGACTCATCAATGACGCTCGAATCCAAAAAAGTTAAAAAGCCAAATAAAGTACGAAGTTGAAGAGCACTGAGGACCAGAATTCCTAAAAGTTTTCCCAAATACAGCTAAGGTAATCTATGCCTGAGGTAGAAAAGCCTTAGTATTTTAAAAATTCAAAAATGTTTGTGAACAGTAAATTTATAAACATCACCATATCAATGATAATTCATGTCAGCACAAAAGTGCTGACTAATGGGCTGGTGATAGTTGTATATGCTTTCTATTTATTATCAACACTAGCACGAATAAAGTAATCATAGGTTTTGTTTATGTTTTACAAGTATATGGATATTGAACCTCATCTCCTACAGCCGACTTTAAAGATAACTTATACGACACAAGCTAATGTAAGTTTGTATATATAGAAAATGATAGAAATAAACAGAGTTCATGGACTTTAGAACGAAATTTGCAATCAGATGTATTGAAGATTATAAACGGATTCACTAATTTTTGTGATTTTACATAATAATTGATACACTTTTGTTTTTTTGAAATATGCATTGATCTCGTTCTAAATAGAATATTTTAATAAAATAAAAAGATATCCAGAAATGAAACATGTGACCTTCCATAATAGGGGCCATCTGTATAATATGCATAATTCTTCATTTGAACAAAATGATTTAAATTTAAATTAATGATTAAAGATAAGTGTGTAATTTAACACATACGCTTGTCATTATTACATTTGTCTTGTTGTTATTTAAGTATGAAAAATTCACGGCAAGGATAATTCTTTTGAAGAATATGTGTTTTAATTTATAGAAAATTTTATGCATAGCTTTAAAACCTATCTAGCTATCTATATGTGTCTTTATGAAAATATTGCATATCTTGATAAATGAGCTACATAAAATACAAACGATTTTTAAGCAAGATATATTATATACCTGTAAAATATAATACTATGTAATATGTGCAATGGTGTCAACGACTTAAACTTTTGGGGGTAAATTGTTCGACATCTGAAGATATACCTTAAATATATTTTATGGGTCCGTTTAGTGTACCCAACGATATTATGAATTCTGTTGTATTTGAACATTCGAAATTAATCAATGATATATATTATATTTTTAGCAAAGTCGTTTTATTTCAGTTCAACGAATTTTAATAACATTTTCTTCCTTACTGTCTTATAACTAAACTGACATAATTTATAAGTACAATGTATATATAGTTTGGTGCATACCAAACATAACATGTAAAAGGTAAGAAAATGTAAAGCAAGGTTATCAATGTTCACTTTGATTTAACCTGAAAATTTAAGTAGACACAAACACGTAAACGCACGTTTTATTTTAGTAAAAGAAACGAAGGACAGTATTTTCTCTGTGTTTTTTTGTTAAATTCGTGGAACGGGGTGTTAGTTGACTACCTAAAAAAAGTTTTATACGCGATAATTAATTTTTTTTTATCTATTTTTTAGTTCATCAGAATTGTATAATTCAATTAGAACATTTCTTTTGAATTTATCTGGTTTGATATTCCATAGAAATTTTGAAATCTTAAAATTTTTGTAAAGATATATTTAGTAGAAATATTGTTAACGAGAGAACTAGAATTAGCAATGATAAAGACTTTATGACTGTCAGTTTATTTTTTCTACTTAGTGAATTATCTATTTTGAATGTAAGTTTAAACCAATTCATATGGCTTCTGTTTTTACTAAGTTTGCTTGTAGACCTATGCACTTGGAGAACATATCTAAAATATGTAGAGACTGTTCTAATAACCTTTTATTATCATCTCAAGTTAAAGTTGATGACTAACCAAGTACTTAGAGTTGTCTGTCGTAGAACTAAAAATGTCTAAGTTGTTTAACATTGCTGTACTCATCAATTCTTCCGAAGCCAGTATAAAAAGGTAAGGATCCACTTTAAGAACCCCTCTTTCTATATTAAAGAACAAGAAAAATAACCATTATTTAAAATACAACTTTCGATAATGAAATATAAAGATTTGATCAAATCACAGAAAACATACCAAAAAAAAAGTTATGCTGGAAATTTTGAAAATGCATTCGTTGTATCACTTGTTTTTATTTTATATATAACATGATATATTTTCCTGTTTCCTAATGAATGTTTTATATATCTTTTGTTGTTGTCTTTCACTGAAACCGTATCATTGATGAGTATTTGTCGAAATTTTCCGAGAAACGCCAGAATGACATGCGCTAACGTTACATAAAGGCAATTATAATAATAACTGAAGCTATTACAATTGTTGCATATATGCCAGCTAAACAACAATTCTGAAAAATTGAAATTCACGTTTATTTAATGCGTTTAACTAGAAGGGAGGACTGCTTTTGATATTTTTTCAATTCTATTCCCTCGGAAAAACAAGGTCCCAGCCGGACACTATACCTACTGTTATATAATAGGTATTAATATCCGGACAGTGGTTACTCACCTTCATATCCTGTCTGGGGGCTTTGTTCACTTTATAATGAGGCTTTTGGTGCGGTAATACCTTATATCCCTATAAAACGCACTTAATTGAAAAAGGTATTCTAAGATTCAATTCCAGGAAAACTTTGGAGAAAACAATAACTGTTGACTGTATATTAATCAGGCAATGTATAATTTTTGTAATTGCCATATGACAGGAAGAACTTTAAAATAGATATATCTATAACGTAATTTACAAACAACCCGTATACCAGAACCATTATATAAAAAAATATTGAATAGAAATTGACTTCTCCGGTACACATGACATCATTGATATTGGAATATAATTTAAAAATTTACTTTTAAAATATATTTATGCCTTTATATCAGGGATACTTATTGCAATGCTGTACATAAAAAAAATATTTCACAGCAATAGTGTGCCATAAGATGTATACATTTGATAGGTTAATTCTTTATATACTTCTAATATATATATTTGCTGATAAAAAAAAGATTAAAAAAATACTTGCGGGGAGGAGAGAGGGGGTGACTGTAAATTTATTTTTGAAATTAAAAGAGGGAAATGACGAAAAGATGACAAAGAGGACATTATCAAAATTGCAGTATATATTACAGAAGCAAGAAAAAAAATCATTAACGCAACATTTGAACCTGTTACGAATAGAAATAAAGTATCACCATGGATAATAAGTAAAATTACGAGGATTCATTAACTGCAATTTAACATGAACCAAATCGGGATTGTAAACCGCAAACACAGGACAAAGTTTCATACTTGATTTCACATTATTAAAAACATGGTATACCGAATCCCTATGTCTCAGTGAACATTCATTTCTCCGTCTGTTAACGAACAGTTTAAATTTTCCATGAACTTTTGTAACAACTATAATATTACTGATTGATTCCCAAACACGATGTGAATCAGCATCGATAGACTTCAAGTACGCTATATCAATATTTGAACCCCGACATTACTTAGAATCGTATTATCGGCTGATATAAACCATTTGTTATACAACGCTGTTTGACTAAATTTCATGTGTAATGGAACACCCCAACCTGAAATATGAACATGATGAATATATATTAAGTAAAAAAAAAACATTTTGTATTCGAGACCTTATTAAATTAAATTGTACTGTATTGCGCCGGTTCCAGCTTTAAAAGAGAAATAATTATAATGAATAGCATTATTTATTAAGCTAAACATAATCAGACATCGTCCATTTGGTATACTGCTTGCTATGAACGACGTTCAATTTTTTGAAGGGGAAATGTAACAGTTCCAGTACGTGTTGCCTACTTAGTACTGATTTAATTATCATGCACATTTTAAACTAAAAGACAAATTGAAAGAGTTTGTATTGCTTTGTTTCATTAAAAAGGACGGCCAACGAAGATACAAGTATCTTTTCTTAGGAATGGATCACTCTGATTCAAACATAAATTTCTCTGAAACTGACATTTTCAAGACGCTTGACTTCTTGACTGACAACATATTTGTTACATTCGGAGGACGTGTTTTTCGGCCTCATATTTTGCCTTACAACTAGAAATTGACAATGAGAGTCGATTGAAAACCAAATTTCACTACAAAAGAGATGAATTCAGCTCTCCCATTGGGAACTATCCATTTCTAAGGAACAACATTCCAGCAGCACCTGCATACGGTGTATATATCTCCCAATTGATATGATATGCCCGTGCTTGCACTGGATAGAGGGTTGTTGCTCACAAGGAAGCTATTAAATCAAGAGTTCCAAATGGTGAAGATGAAATCATCTCTTTGTCAATTTTACGGACGCCATCACGAGCTGGTTGGCCGTTATGGAATAACCGTTTCACAAATGATATCGGATATGATCCTTTCGTCGTAACTACAATTCCCTTCCTTTTCATAAATGTGAAATACAGAATAAGACTATTCACCGGATTTGTTATCTTATAAGCAACACGACGGGTGCCACATGTGAAGCAGGATCTGCTTACTTTTCCGGAGCACCTCATATCACCCCTAGTTTTTGGTGGGGTTCGTGTTTTTTATTCTTTAATTTCATTTGTTGTGTCATTAGTATTATTATTTGTCTGTTTGTCTTTTTCATTTTTAGTCATGGCGTTGTCAGTTTATTTTTGATTTATGAGTTTGACTGTCCCTCTGGTATCTTTTGTCCCTCTTTTAGAAACGAAAGGAGACAACATATACCAGAGGATGATTACACAATCAAATTTATCGGAGAAAAACAGGATGTTTCGAGCAATGGTCAGTTTAGAACCACGGTGATGGAATTTATATGTGAACGGTACTCTAGTATTACAGTTTTGAAACAACAACATCGTTGTTATATTACACTCAGGATGAATATTGCGACAAATTGATTTAACGATTCGTAACAAACAACAAACACTAAGGAATATTGTCGATGCTTTTTTTTATTTACTTCATGTTCAAAATTAGAAGACTTCCTAAACTCTTTAAGTTGGTTAAATGTTTTACACAAACCAATTTTTTAAAAGCACACACAATATAAATACCCATGATGATTTGTTTTCACGTTACTCAATCTAAGAATGACACTCAAAATTTTTTTAAGGAGGGTTATGTGTTTCTTGATTTACATTAATATACCTGTACATGCGCTACTAGAACAGGTCTTACTGTCATATGATTCATTGTTACTACAAAGCATTGTATAATTCGTTCGTTGCCTCATTCTAACTTGTAATCCGTTGCCGCAAGTTATACTGCATTTGGACCACGAGCTCCATGTCGACCAGTAACAACCTGTTTCATCTGCATCTAGAACGGTGAATAAACACAAATTATTATGAAATACAACCTACCTGGACTGTAAAGATTATAGTCAGTATGCATACTAGTAAGTTTTTAACTTATCCTTACTTTGAAAAAAGATCAACTTTATTTATTTTTTTAGATTTGTAAATGTCAAGTCTGCAAACAAAATTACATTAATTGTTTGTCACATATGTATATCACGTTCATCTGTAGATATAAACATTATATTTCATAAATTGTATCGCTGAAATGATATATTTCGATAATGAGCACCTCTGCACATTTTGGTCACGTGTATGCATAGAGGACGCTATTTACAACATACATGGTGCGCTCTGTCTGCTATCGGTTGGACTTTAAAAAAAACAATTGTCGACTATCAAACGCTAATAGCATGTTAGTACTGTTCGAGAGTCGATAACAGTAAACTCGTATGTTTATTACCTTATTGGACAATTCAGCATTCTGATAAAGAGGGAGATAACACCGAATGATTAATCAGAACTTAGTCTTAACAATACGTAAATAACTGCAATCGACTGTACTTAATTTAATAGCAGTTTCTATAAAACTGACTGTTTCATACTAAAATTCGTTTACTATGAAAATATCATATTAAAATCTTCATAATATGCAACTATAAAATTTAAGTAGGAGTACAAGTATATACTTACACTTTGTTATGAAGAATGTTACAACACCTGTTAGAACGATTGCAAGCAAAGAACAAATAATGATAAGACATAGCAACCACAATGAGATTTGAATCTGTTGATGGCCATGGATATTTGCTTTTATTGGGGGAGTATTGGGTAGTTTGATGTGAATATCATTTGCAGGATGTTTCTTTTGCACTGAATGTGCTTCATCATACTCTGTTGAATGATATTCCTCAAGATCCTCGTAGTCAGCATCTGATACTTCTGCTCTAAAACTGATGTTGGTGTAAATTTTGTGTTGAGCATTTGCCATCGTGATATCTTATCAGAAGTAAGCTGCAAATAAAATGAAATAGCTGCTTATTCCCTTGCATTACATATGCATTTGAACTGTCATTACTTATAGTTATCAATGGTACCAGGATTATAATTTAGAACGCCAGACGCGCGTTTCGTCTACATACGACTCATCAGTGACGCTCATGTCAAAATATTTATATAGCCAAACAAGTACAAAGTTGAAGAGCATTGAGGATCCAAAATTCAAAAAAATGTGCCAAATATGGCTAAGGGAATCTATGCCATGGAAAAGAAAATCCTTAGTTTTTCGAATAAATTCAAAAGTTTTGAAAACAGGAAATTTACAACAAATGACCACATTATTGATATTCATGTCAACCCCGAAGTGTTGACTACTGGGCTGGTGATACCCAAGGGGACGAAACGTCTACCAGCAGTGGCATCGAACCAGTGTTGAAAATAGTTATCAAAGGTACCAGCATTATAATTTAGTACGCCAGACGCGCGTTTCGTCTACGTAAGACTCATCAGTGACGCTCATATCAAAAAATTTATAAAGCCAAACAAGTACAAAGTTGAAGAGCATTCAGGATCCAAAATTCCAAAAAGTTGTGCCAAATATGGCTAAGGTAATCGTTGCCTGTGATAAGAAAATCCTTTCTATTTCGAAAAATTGAAAGTTTTCTAAACAGGAAATTTATAAAAGTGACCACATTATTGATACTCATGTCAACACCGAAGTGTTGACTACTGGGCTGGTGATACCCTCTGGGACGAAACAGACAAAAAGGACTATTGTGAAAGCTAGACAGGAATTAAAAAAAAATATTGTTCAATTTGTAATTTTATTCATTTATTAGCAACTGTTAAACTCTTTTTGATTTCTACGGTTCACAACAAATGTGTTTATTAAAATTTGTTGCTACGAAAATTACTCTGAATAATCTACAATAATAATGTACAATGTTTGAGTTTTGATATTGATGCAGGTAATTTAATTAAATTAATGTTTTAATATACATCAATATCAAAACTCTGGGGTGTGTTCTCGAAAGTACCCTAAGATTCGTCCTAAGTCATAGATAAGACCAATTTTAGGACGGACTTAAGATCAACTTAGGATACTCTTACGTTGTGTCTCGAAGCTATCTCAGACGAATCTTATGTTAGAACGTCCTAAACATATCCTAAGTCGAAATTTTAAATCGTTAAAGATATTTGTTGATAAAACATTTATTAATGAAGAAAATATTTTATAAAATCGTTTACGAATTTTATAATAACATGTACAGAATAAATTGCATAATTACCAATGTAATTATATAAAAAATAGATTGTTAATTAAACTGGAAAACAATTTGTTTTGAAAAGAGAATTAGATTTTTAGTATAATCGTATCGTGAAACACGAAGTTCAAAGTTTAAAAACATGCACCTTTTCTTTACATACGAATTAATAACCGATGGTGCGTTTCAATTCGTGTTCTTTTTCACGTAAAATAATGATCAAAAAGCGAAATCCAAACTTTATTACACTAAGATGAAGATAGGATGCTCTTAAGACACCTTGTTGGGCGTCCTAAAGTTAGGACGAAAATGAGATATATCATGAGTTAAGAGAGCTTCGAGAACACGACTTAGGACAAAGACTTGTCATAAGATAGACTTAGGACACGTCCTAATCCTAAGATAGCTTCGAGAACACCACCCCAGATTTATACCTTTTTAAATAAAATTCGTGTATGTATTTTATGTGTCAATTATTCAATATTTTCAAGCGGTACTGAGGTTCATAAGACAATGCAAGATATCAAATCAATACTTATTACATGCAAAAACAAAACAACTCTCTTTGAGTAAACATTAGATTTTAATATTTAATTTTTTTTTTTTCGTAAATTGGTATTTTTGTCAATAAGCCGGTACTTTTGGTCAATTGAACTATTTCAGGTTTTCCATTTCGGGGACACACACAAGTATAAAACACAACATGGAAAACTAAAGACTTAAAAATAAGAAAAAATGTCATCATCTAGTTATTAAGCATAGTTTAAAGTTAAGCAAAACTATATTAATGTTACTACTCACTGAAACTATAAGCTGTGATTGAGCGACATCTGCTGAGATTGAGCTTCAGTATAAAAATGAATATGGAAAAAGGATGTCACTGTTAATATCACTTATATTCATAACAGGAAGATCTGCTTTAGATATTTAACGACAATTATCCACTTGAATAACTTGAAACATAAAAATTATATTTTTTAGTGTTTTCAAAGTATTTTGTATAAAGATGTGAAATAAAATACAAAATATATCTGGTACAATTTCAGAATTTGGTTTATCATAGAGGAAAAAAAATCTTAAATGCATGACAAACACCTAGTATTATACAAGCCGCAAATCAACCCTGTTCACTATAAATAAATCTAATAGAACTCATTGTTAGCTCAAATAGTCATACGTAATATGATAGGTGCCAATTTATCCAACAGTTTTTTTGACATTTTTATTAATCATGAAACCTCTTGGTATATCCTAGCACTATCCCTCATACAATGTAGCGTATAAAACCAGTAACTATTTTGAAGCATGAAAAACAACCCAAACTTGGTAAAAAACAATAGATTGCCATATTTTGAATCAGCATTTTTACAACTACCATATCTATACTATAGTTTAATCTAATGTATCTAATCATATACGAGATGTACTGTAAAAACAATTAAAAGATATTATGCAGTTATAAGACAACTTATAAACAAAATATGAAAGTACGTTAGAGAATTTTTAAGCAAGAAACACGGATTTTCTTATCTAGTTTGAAAGTAACAAAATAAAGGACTTTTAAAAAGACAAAGGACAAGTGTCGAGTACAAAACATTAAATACAAGTATTGTTTAGATTGGTTCAAGCAATTTCCAGAAAACAAGTCTTGTTTAGAATGGTCGATTCAGTTTTAGTATAGTCAAATCAAAATACGGCCCATTTAGGACTTTTACTGGTTTAAATTGTCATATCATACGGCATTTCAAGTTTATTTATACAAACCTAAGTATTCAGATTTGCGATTCATGTCAAAGCGACTACTTTGGTTTTGAAATTTACTTTCTATGTCTCTATGTAATATTATTTCCTAGCACCAACGTTTTTGATGGCAAATGATAACGTGATACAAACATGTAGATACTGTATGGCTTGTTTAGTCGAACTGCATTACAATAGTTTCTTACTTCAAGATTCATGAACATAACATATATTAAGAAATGAAATATCACTTAAACCATAACATATATCATTTATTATAAAGATACGAAAACTAAATGTAGATACAGGGAAACGTTTTAATTTTCCATCGACAAGAATAAAAGTTAATTGGCTCACATTAAGGCTAAGCAATACGCTATTACAATTACAACATACTACAACGTACCCAAACTATATTATTTGTACAATGGAGGAACATATGCAGATTAAGCTAAAGTATTAAAAGGATTATGCAAGAAGGATGTTACTTCTAGTAACACTTACAATTATAACAGGAAATTATCCATAAATCTCTTAAATTTAAAAATGGCAATTATCCACTTGAAAATATTGAAGATTAAAATAAAATTTTTAGTAATACACCTGTTTCTCTAATAAGAATAAAGAAAAAAAAATAAGAATTTGGTCTTGGCTAAAGAACAATAAATCCAACTCTAAAAGGTACAGATGACTCTAAAAATTTCCCATGGTAATTTTCATACCGAAATATCGAAAACTGGTAAAACGACCAATCAGTGGTGATATGTTGCTGACCTCTATTCCATAGTTTTATGACTTTTATATTTTTAAGGTGTTTTTTTTCTTTCTAAAAACAAATTCATCGGAAGAAACAATTTCAACGACCTTGTTGATAGCTATTCATTATTAACTTAAATAATACATGCATAGATATAGGAAGATGTGATGTGAGTGCCAATGAGACAACTCTTCATCCAAATAACTTCCAAATAACAATTTTTAAAAAAGTAAACCATTGTAGGTCACTGTACGGCCTTCAACACGGAGCCTTGGCCCACACCGAACAACAAGCTATAAGGGTTTTTAGTTTAAATCCATTCAAACGGGAACACCAACGTTCTAATCTATATAAAAAAAAACGAGAAACGAGAAACACGTATAAATAACACAAACAAACGACAACTACTGTACCTCAGATTTCTGACTTAGGACAGACGCAAACATTTGCAGCGGGATTAAACGTTTTAATGGATCCAAACCTTCTCCCGTTTTTATGGTATTTAAATATCAATGCTAGTTATAATCATTTGACTGTCCCTTTGGTATCTTTCGTCCCTCTTTTACTGGCGATGATGATCATCTTATAGCTAATAACGTATCATAGTGTTCTTTCTATTCTATTTTTATATTTTCAACTATTTACTGTTTTTGTCCATTTTTCGTTTTATTTGCATGGCTAGGTATTCATACATCTCGCCACTGTATTATTGGTCTATGACGATTACAACATAATGTTGTCTGCTATACCATGACTTCTTGAGATTTTGACCTATAATAATTCTATAATAGTAATTATATGTGACTGTCATGCAAGTTTAAGTTTTAGCTTGCTATACCACCAGGTTCAATCTACTATTTTGTACACAAGGAACTGCCTGTTCCAAAAAAGGAATTTTAACATCAAATATACTTCTTTTCAAAAATATACATAATAGGATTGAATTTGATCTCGAAATATATATATATATTCAGTGCCTGTTATTATTGTAACCGAAATCGTTTTATAATAGATAGATTGTCAGATCACAGATAAATTTGTGTTACGTTCTGTGCGTACTTATTTTCAAATATTTGTATTTAATCCTGTTCATAAAACGGAAGTATTAATTTTCAAATTACTTTATTTTCGATGTTTATACTACGAAACAAAGATATTAAAAATATTTTTTTTTAAATCAACGAAGAGCGGTCGTGGTTACAAGTTAACTTAGTGTTGAGCAGACCAGTCAAAAGTTAACTTGGGAACAGCTCTGGTTTGATCGATTT